>SJJU01009835.1:0-14676 GCA_012932125.1 Conopomorpha cramerella | reverse complement strand
GTTTAAGACGCGTACGTTTGTGTCGGCAGCATCTACGACTGGGGCACGGGCGCGCGGCTGTGCGGCGGCGGCGGCGGCGGCGGCGCGGGGGCGCGCGTCTCCTCGCTGGCCTTCCTGGACGCGCACGACCGCGCGCTGCTGGCCGTGGCCACGGCGGCCGGCGACGTGCGCGTCTACCAGCCGCAGAGCGCGCCCGCCGCCGCCGCCGCCACCGCGAGCCCCGTGCTGGCCGCGTGGCGCGCGCTCGACGCGCCCGCCCGGCCCCGCCGCAGCCCGGCAGTTCACCCAGTACGTACCCACTCACATACCACATCCTCCTCAATTTGGCTATTTCATTCTGCACAGTTGTTCATTATCTTGCTAAACTCATCGTTGCTTTGTAGGTTCTAGGTTTTGTTTATTAAATATGACACTGTATGTGATGCCCCGTTCACTTTTTATGTAACAGTTGAGTTAGAAAATGAGTATTAGTGAGAGTATGTGCGGGCGGGTGAGCACAGAGCAGGGTGGCAGGTGGTGGCAGGTAGTGGTAGGTAGGTAGTGTGGTGCGCGCGGTAGTAACGCGCGGGCGTGCTGTTGCAGCGTTCTCGCAGCTGGTGTCGGAGCAGTTCCTGGCCGCCGCCGCCGCCGCCGCCGCCACCGACGACCGGCACTCGCCCGCCGCCGCCGCCGGTAACCACACACACTATATGTGCCTTAACGTATGTTTTATATTCGTCATGATCAGTAAATAACGGTCACTGACCCGGATCCAGGATACCTAGCTACTACAATGTGCTATGAGTACCAGAGACTCATAAACTCACATACGTACATGCAAATATAAAACTTCCACACGCACACAAAAAATGTCTTGCTCATAACTGAAGCGGTAGGTACGTTGGACGTGACAATCCGAGTTTTATCACGATCCTAATAAAAATAGAAACCCCAAAACCAGCCTCTCTGCATGACGTTTAGTGACTACAAAAAGTTCTTGATTCGGTTGGTGATGTGAGCAATGGCAGTTACCGCAAAGTTTTCAAAACATTCCACCATGTCCGTCGTGGTCAACCAACAGGCAAAAAGCTGTCAGACAGGGAAATGTCACATTTCAGTTTTTCACATCTGCTTACTACAGAGCCCTGGGAGATGTTCACCGTATAAACGCGAAGGGCAAAATGGGCGAGTATTTGACGCACTTTCTGTTTCCCGACTACATAGTGGTCATGACTGCCACTTTGGAGCTCCTTTGCCCTCCAGCCTCTGCTGGGTTTGGTCTTAAATAAAAAATGTATATGGATAAGTAAAAAAAAATGCCAAACAACTATGCTCAAACCATTCCGGACATCTAGGTTGTGTCTTAGTTTAATCTAATTTCATGAGTGGTATTTCTCGTCCCAAAATATCGCAGTGTTTGAAGATGAAACTGCACAACAGTCTGTATGCCATTGATATCTTACGGACCTGAGTCGTGGCCACCTGCTGCGGCCCTCATTAGGGTCACGCAGCGAGCGATGTATCTCCGCGTGAAAGAAATGAGGAGAAGATTCCGCAAAGTCCACGACATGACCCGCAGGGTCGCAGAGCTCAAATGACTGTACTGTAATATATAAGACTTCAGTCATTCTATGATTTCTCAAGATCTTGCATGTATTCTGTCGAATTCCATACATACTTGATAGTTTCTAAGGGATTTACAACACAAATTCTGTGTTCGCTTATTGAACGCAAAATATTCGTTTATTCTACTACGTACTTGTATAGTACATTGGAGTGCCAATAAAGGTTTCGTAATTGAGAAACCCTGCTAGACAGCGCTTCCGCTAACGTCGCTCTACACTTGCAAGTGGAAACTGCGTATTTATACAGTGACAAGCGTTATTTTTTTTCTTGAAAATATATTTTATTGCATCTCATATGTAGCTTTGCTTTAAATAGATGTTTACGAACTTTTGAAATAAATAACTAACCATCCATATATTTTATAGCATGAAACAAA
This sequence comes from Conopomorpha cramerella, assembly GCA_012932125.1. Lineage (NCBI taxonomy): Eukaryota > Metazoa > Arthropoda > Insecta > Lepidoptera > Gracillariidae > Conopomorpha > Conopomorpha cramerella. The sequence goes on along the minus strand of SJJU01009835.1, from coordinate 12,695 downwards.
ATGAAATAATAATTTGATAGATGTATGTGAGCGTATTTCAATAAATATAGTTACTTACCGCCTAGTCAATGTTTACACAGGTGTCAGTATGTGGATGCTATCCAAGTATTGAATATTTTTTGTATACTCCTACCCCACCTACCTGCACTTCACAAAGTTGCCTGTGTGCTTGCATTGCTTGTTGTTTCATTGTCATAATGTTATGTAACACGCATGAACGGACGTACATATGAGTGTAACTAAACCGGTAATGGCCTTTTCTTCGTAGAACACCTAGTGTGTTGTGTTATGGTCACTGTTTGTAGAATTTCAATAAAATAATTATTACAAGTAAAAAAGCCTTTTTAAAACTAAGTTTTTATTTAGGATTTAGAGAGCTTTATTTTTCGAGTTATGCTAAGTAAGCCCTTTCATTTGATATCAATATTGTAGAGGTGCATTCAAAATATTGTGCCATCTTGCAAGTGCCGCCATGTTGGTATTTAACCAAGACCCAATTTTCATGCTTTAAAAGATGAGCACGTACGAGTATGTACTTGTCAGATGAATATGGAAGTCCCTGTGAGTTTGGTTGTCATGAAGTTCCGTACCTACTTTTATTATTTGTTCCTACCAAAAGATAATTGTTACCATACCACGGCACGTTCCCGCTTACCAGAAAGCAACATGCTTTATTTTCGGTACCTTGTAAAAAGTGTAAAATGCAGGGAAGAAAAGGCCATTATTTGAGTAGTGTCGATAGCGTCCGTGGTTAACACGGTGTGACGTGTAGTGGTGACGTGTGACAGGCGGGGCAGGCGGGGCGGCGGCGGCGGCGGCGGCAGCGGCGGCGTCGGGCGGCGGCGGCGTGGTGATGCGGTGGTCGGCGCGGCGGCGCACGCTGCTGGTGGCGGGGCGCGCGGCGGCGCTGCGCTACTGGGACCTGGACGCCGAGCGCCTGGCGCTGCAGCTGCCCGTGCTGGAGCCGGGCGAGGCGGGCGACGCGGCCGCCGCCTGCGTCACCACGCTGTGGCGCGGCCGACACGCGCACGCGCCGCTCAGCGTGGCGGGGCTGGCGGGCGGCGCGGCGCGCGGCTGGGACGAGCGCGCGCCGCGTCCCGTCTGGACGCAGCGCCGGCACGCAGCGCCGCTGCGCCTCGCCGCGCTCAGGCCCGACAGATACGCCGCCATCTCCGTCTGGTTCGTATCACCACACCCCACCCCACCCCACATACACCCTCCGATGTCGCACTAGGGACAAAACACCGCTTTCTCCCCATGTTAAAAAAAGTACTTTTTAGTAAACTTAACTTGATGAAATAAATGGAAGACGTACCTATTTCATAAGTATTATGTGTCCTAAGAGTAAAAGTGACTCTACTAATGACTGACTGCGTATCATTAGTAGTCACTTTTACACGTAAGTGTCGTACAAGACTGACACGTGGAATATCGTAAAGTAATCTACAATGATGTGAAAAGTACGTAATTAGGATACGCTCACAATTTTTAGACGGTACTAGTAACACTACAGAGAAAATATTTCGAGAAGAGAAACAACATTAATAAATCAATGTTTTTCAGTAAGAAACAATTTTTCAAGTTACAATATGTTGGGCAGTATTGATGAGTAACGTGCATGTTATATCCCCGAGGCAGCATGGACGGCGAGATCGTGATCTGCGACACGCGCACGTGGGGCGTGGTCTCGCGCGCCGCCGCCGCCGCGCCGCCACTGGCCGCCGCCGCGCTGCACCCCGTCGCCAGTCTGCTCGCCTGGTACTCTCACACCCCTCCCTCATACACTTCATTCTACCCACACTAAAGACGACTCTTACTCTCAAGTCGTATTTTATCATTGTCGGAAAAACGAGAACCGTTCCGTACTAATTTGAATAAACTTATACAACCATAAAAGTTTAGTACCTATTGTATTTTAGATAATGAGAGAGCGTTTATTGATTGTATGGTGTTACAGTGGCGCGGTGAACCAGGTGGTGAGCGTGTGGGACCTGTCGGGCGCGCCGCTGCACAACATCAGCCACCACGAGGGGTTCTTCATGGGCCAGCGCGTGGGGCCCGTCTCCTGTCTCGCATTCCACCCCAACAAGTAACAAAGCAACACTTTGTCGATATACTTACAATATATTATCGCACAGTTTTAGAATGTGTATTAAATAATGTGTTGTGTGTGCGCAGGGCGGCGCTGTCAGTGGGCTACAAGGACTCCACGGTGTGCGTGTACGTGTCGGAGCCGCGCCGGTGACCGTCGAGCTTCAAGTGAGGGCCGCCGCCGCCGCCGCCGCCGCGCTCTCGCCCTCTAAACAAGCTGTAGTCACTCAGACGTCCGCGGACACTACATTCATCTTAGTTCAAAGTCAGTTGTTGTTAATCCTTTCGTTGTCAATAGGCTCAGCCTTTAAGTAGGTTTAGCGTAATTCTCCGCTTCCGGTGCTTAGCTGAGCATTTTTCTTATCGCGGGAAGTGATCCGCGGACGTCTAACCTAGTCGTATATTATAATACTAGTATGGTGCTACCTGTATTCGGTTTGTACGCAGTCACGCACCGCAATCAGCAATATGCAGCAGAGCAATAACACAACTCTACAAAATTATGTGTATTCAATTATTTTGCTAAGTATAATGTAAGAAAAAGTTCATGTAAGCCAAATTATCCTATAGATATTGTGACAATCAAGTAGGCAAAGTTTTGTGGCTACCAATGTTGTGTTCAAGTACACTTTATATAAAATGTAGGTACCTACCTAGTAATTAAATATAGAGGAAGTTTTCACACTAGTGTGTTCACTCGGTGCTGTTTTGATTTCAATTCACCACACAATACAATATTACAGTGAATTTGTTTAGTCTGCAATTTACAGAGAGTTCCTATACAAAACAATGCCATTTATACAATATACTTTTAATTTTATGAGCTGATTGCAGAATGTTGTCACAAATCAAGGTAGTTGGGGTCGAGTTGTAAAGGTTGCTGGGGTTTAGGCGACACACGCAATATAAGAAGAGGTAATTATATGTATTATTTTATCTCAGCAATGTCAACATCGTGTCTAGAGGCCAATGCCGTGGAAAAAGTTCTTTTCATATTTGTTTGTAAAACCGAGTTAGTAATATATTTGATTTCAATGTAACGTTCAGTACAGTACTTACTGCAGAAACACAAGCAAGTTAGTTAGGTTAATATTGAACAAAACTACAGTATCTAGGTGGTTACAACATAACATTGCATTTGATGTATGAAGTGATAGTTTGCTTTTTGCAATTATTATATACTTAGTGTACATTTTACATAATAATTATACTTAATTGATTGTTGTTGTTAAATAAATTTTTCATAAAAATGTGACTTAGTTTTCACTCTACTCCCACTTACGTATAAGTTTATTATTAAGGCTACGGTTAACGAACCATCAATCCAAAATATATTAGGAATTATTTTAAATTCGCGTCATTAAGATCCAGTAATATATCTCGCATCAAATATCATATTGTTGGGCAAAAGAAGCAAGACACAACCGTGAACCGTGTATTGGTGTTTCAATCCATAGAAGAAGATCTGGTGGTGAGGAATACCCCCCCCCCCTTTTTTTGGTCATGTTTTATATTTGTCTGCATACCTACTCTTTGTACAACAAATTCCCGAACATGAAATGAGCCCGATGATTATATGACCGAACATGTGAATAAACATCGTCATTGGGCATTCGATCGATAGGGCCAAAAAGAAGAGTTATGAGTGTAGGTATGTACCTATAACTGTAAGTTGCAGGAATAGGTACTTGTGTTTACGATTCACTTGTTCATTTCTTTTTAGTTGCGTGTCTTTGCAGTTGGGTTTTTTAGTCGTGGTGTGTTTAATGGTAAGTAAGAGTGCCATGGTAAGTAATGCTCGAAGATATGTCTATAAATAAAACAAAATATTTGCTGTTCTAATAAATCACATTACTTCCTTCTTAGTTTTACTTACGTTCTTATATCACAACTTTGGTAGGCGGCGAAAATTATGTTGATGGTTATCACTTTAAATACCTAATTTAAACGTTAAAATATTCTTGTAGCGTCACAAATTCTGAAGTAAGGATGTTTAGCCGTCACATTTAGTGGCCTATTGACCTGCTTAATTGTGACCCATTTTGAAGATTTGTCCAGCCAGCCTGAGCCACATAACATAACCCTACAATGCGTCGTAAAACCTTGCATTTAATGTCTAGATGTTTTGCTTTTCTCCAAAGACTATTTGTGCAATGATAATAGCACCGGTTTATAATAAATAATGTTTGAAAAAAAAGTTCGTTCGTTCGTTACAGCAAATTCAAAGTCTGCATGAACAACTTTCAAGATTTTATTAATTAACTTCGATAATTTCAATGGTCCCTGGTATTAAGAAAGTCGGATCTAAAAAACGGAACATGTTCAGGAGAGAAGTTAGTTATGGATATTAAAACTAAACTTCTTGTGGTACATAGTTACTTCAAATTTACAACAGCTTATAATCTTTGGTACCTTTACGTGATATATACGTATAAGTTTATACATCTTAATATCGCCATTCTAACGGTGTAGAAAGGTACCTACACTATTACATATTCCTAAAATTGCACTAACGACTTTTTAGTTGGAACACTGTGGGTGCACGGATCGCGACACAAAACCCCATGTACCATTCCCACCTGACTATAAGATGGTACCTAAAAAGCGACGTTCCGATTCTTCACCACTCACTTTTAATATGGTCGCATTATACCGCCATTACCTACTCGGTTAGTAAGTACTGTTCGCAAAACAAGTCTTGTTTTTTTGATATTCTTGTTTTATTCTGTTGAAAACTGTAGGTACATTAGTAGACGTAGATACCTACTTACTTCACTTTCTCAATAAAGATATATTGATTATGGTGATTTAAGGTAGTTCCCCTCCAGGGCCCAAGGCTGGAGGAGACGGTCTAACCGAAACTACCCAAATAGGCAGTCTGCACCCGATCCAGGATCCCCCCTCTTATATTTTGCAAGGAGAACAACAAACGTCCCTATTAACTCATAATCTTTGGTAGGTAGTTAAAATAGTTTCAAAATGGTAGTGTTAAGAGTTTCCTCATCTGCAAAGAGGATGTACCTATTCCAGACCGCTGTGATAGTGACCAGGCGACTGCCCGTATGCCTTGAATATATTAATTGGAGAAGTGAATACAGAGCATCTCCTCCAATGGCTGGAGCAACCCAGAAGCATCACAAATGCATTTCAGCCACTTGTCTGTTTCTTTGGATGCATTCCACTGACAATGGTAGGGATTTCACATAGTTCAGTTTTTCGTGGAGTGCAAAGGTTTTTTTTAATTCTATGAGTGGCCAGAATATCAATTACTAGCTGACCCGGAAAATGTTGTTTTGCTATTACTTTTTTTTGCTAAACAATTGTTTCCTTGCTATTATGGACATTTATTTATACATATAATCCTTCCTTAGAAATAACTATTAATTAATAGAAACCTCATTAAAATCTAATGAAAAGTTTTATAGATATAAGAAAATCTTTAAAACTTTGCATAGGGACAGACAGCGGGTAGCTACTTTATCTTTACTTTTCAGTAATTAATTAAATTACCTAACTCATAATAAACATTTTTTTTTTAATTCAACTGACAAGCGTTTTATGCCTTACCAGAACAGCAGGCCTAACACGCGCGTCAAGAAAGATGTGACATAGAACAAATACGCGCTCTGATTGGCTGCTATGTCACGCTTCGTGCGACTCAGCTAGTTTCAACAAATCGCAGCGGGTTATATGTCTTGTCACTTATTTCTTGGAGCGCTGTGCTAGGGGGGCAGGGCTTGCATGCTACCTTTTACTGGAAATGTAAATAGTATATCAATAGTCTTACTGTCAAAATTCTATCACAAATTGGTTCCATCCTATGTTTAGCCTAGGAAAGAAGTTTAGCTATGTTTAGGCTATTCAGAAGTTGTTCCATCTATCCCAACTTATTGGGATGACAACTTCTTTACATTCTTCCCAACTTATTAAAATTAGTAATAAGTACCTACTTATAGCTTTGCTATTCAGCAAAACTGTTCACTAAGTATTAAGACAAAATCTGAATGAAGTATCTAACCTACTTACCTATGTATATGTCTATTCCTTCTATTTGACACCATTGAGATTAACTTGAAAGTAATATTTTAATAATAATACTATACTAATATTAAGCCATACAGGCTAGGTCTCAAGATATAAAATGGAAGTGATATCTCTTGTGTTATTGACATACAGGATTTTTATAAGTTGGGAAGAACGGAAAAATGCATTCCAATTGATTGATAAACAGGGAATATACCACCCGCACCTACTGCACTTGCCTACAGATTGTATAAACATAGTAGGTGGGTTAGTACTCGGTTCAAGGAAATGTTGGAAATTAAATAAGACTATATTATGTTACAAAATTCTTTGTTGATATTCTACTTAGTATAACATCTAAAATAATGTTTTCATCAATGTCACCCAATCTATAAGTTAATTTTAAATCCTTCATATCTACAATATTCTTCAACTCTTCTATTTTACACAATTCTCCAACAACTTCAGATAATATGTTATCTATTTCTGCACTACTTTCTGAATCTGTCAGGAATGCCATAAGTATGTCTTCGCCATTTTCTATACCAAATTTGTTCAAGCTTTGTGATATATTTTTGGTCATTGAAAGGTTGTAGAGGATTTCCGTATACACTGATCTTGTTACTAAGCAGTCCTGCTGTAAAGATACTGCAGCTTTATTAGCAGCCACTGCTACTTGTAATGGATCCACTATCAAACTTGGTTTGATCACACAACATTTCCAAATTCCACTAATAACATTGTGTTTAATTTGATCAACATTTTTGACCTTCCTGAATAAATACAACTCCAAAGCTTTTTCCGTGATTGGGTCCAGATCCAATTTAAATTTTGAATGCGGCATACCTAATAGTACTTTAAAACATAGAATTAACAGAAAACGAGGTAAAACGAGGTTTGATTTGGTCTAAGCCAGACTCCAGAGCCAGAGAAGCAACAATCCAACAAAACCCCAGACTGACAGTTGGCCGACAGATTTTTTTTTCTTGTCAGACCAAAAACAATTACTAATAGTCTTGCAACCCAAAAGTGACGTTGAGAATAAAACGAGAAGTGCGGGATTTCACTCTTGCATGTTTCTCATATCTTAATAAGAGTAAGGGAAAACATCCTCTCTCCCTTAATGCGTAACAACTAACAGGATAAATCTGGATCCAAACTGTCAAATTAGTAGTAAAAGTGACAGTTTGGATCCAGAAGTAGGTTTGACTGAAGGTAGGGATGGAGATTCTCACTCAAAAAGATCGATTTTTAAATCGATTCGAATTGTGATCTAGGTCTATAAGATCGATTTCCAATAAATAGATCTGATGTTTTTTACAAGTTTTCTTTTATATTTTGTTAAAGTCCAAGTAGGTACATATTATTATAATTTAAGACGAACTAAACATACAGCCATATTGCGAGTTTTTGAATTCGACAGCACTCTGAAAAATAAATCGAATGTTTGATTTTGAATGATTTTCAAGGGTGAAATATCGATTCACCGAATTCTACGATTAATTGATTTTAGATTAACATCCCTAAAAGGTACTCTTTTATAGATGTTTGATGTGGTTTGAAAACTATCTAAACCACTTAAAACACATTTCTAAGTCCGAATAGGTGTAGAATTTAAGTACTCTCTTTATATATTCCAATAAAAAGGCACAAAGTAAATACATAATACAATGCGATAAGATAAAGATGTACAATACCTACATACGTAGGTACATTCTTATATAAAGCAATAGTCGTGATCAGTTAAACGAGGCCATTAGCTAATTATCATTTTACTTCCAAGACCTACCTGATATTAGTCCGTATTGGAATAAACCTTTATTAAAATGTTTGCAACAAAACTTAAAACTTTTCTTAAGTTTCAAAACTTAAGGTTTTGCAGTAGCCAAACAGAATCTGTAGGTCTAGTGAGTTACAAAAAAATTCCGGATTCTCAAGGTCGTATTGCATTGTACGGACTGAACTCTCCAACTAGCAAAAATTCTCTTAGCCATGAATTAATAAAAAACATGAGAGAAGTAAACGAGATATTGCGAAATGATACTAAAGTGACCGTTGTTGTCTTGCACAGCTTAGTGCCCGGAGTATTTTGTGCAGGTAAAATTATTGATGTTGTATGAGTAGGCAACACAAAACCTTACATTATTTTACTATTTGAATTGATTAACATATTTTTTTGTTAAAGGAGCGAATTTAAAGGAACGGAAGAAAATGAATAATGATGAAGTAAAAAAGTTTGTACATCATCTCCGGGAAACATTCACTCAAATAGAAGACTTGCCAATGCCAACAATTGCAGCAATAGATGGCTTTGCGCTTGGAGGAGGCTTGGAGCTGGCTTTAGCTTGTGACATCAGAATAGTATCTGACAACTCTAAAATTGGCCTTATTGAGACAAGCCGAGGCCTTTTACCTGGTGCAGGTGGCACACAGAGGTTACCCCGAGCAATCCAACCAAATATAGCAAAAGAGCTCATTTTTACATCAAGGATCCTCACTGGCCTAGAAAGCCAACAAATTGGTACTTAGTGAATTATAATTATAAGCTTTTTTTAAATAATCTGCCAATATTTTTGGAATAATTAGGTGATTTTTATTGCTTTACAGGAATATCAAACCACTGTGTACCTCAAAATATTGAAAAGAATGCTGCTTTTCAAAAGGCTATAGACATAGCTAAAGAAATTGTTGTAAATGCTCCTGTAGCTGTGAGGTGTGCAAAACAAGCAGTTAATGAGGGTTTGCAGCTGACTATAAAGCAGGGTTGTGATGTGGAGCAGAAGTGGTATGAGGTCAACATCCCTACTAATGACCGTCAAGAGGGAATGAACTCCTTCATAGAGAAAAGAAAACCAGCCTATCAGGGCCACTAAGGCCATATTTTAAACTTTTTGCAGTAAAAGAATTGCTGCAGCTGTGATCAAGATAAAAATATTTATTTCTGGTTTAACCATTACATGAACATAAATCACTTACATTTTTATAATGCTATTAATATTATTTTTATGTGATTTAACATTGTACATAGTTTTAAGTCTGGAGCTTGGTAAATGATTTTAAAATACAAATTATAACTCTTTCATTTTGGTCCTGTAGCAGATTACAGTGATATAGTATTTACACAAGTGCTTGACATGAAGACAAAGGAATGTTCTTAGACAAATATCTGTATATATTTACATTCAAACACATTCTGTATAATGACTATACAACAGGAACTTAATATTTTTATTAGGGTATTACTTTGGAGAACCTTTATAGTACTTATGACATTTGTAGAAGCTTCATCAACTGTTCTTTGGTGTCATGAGGTGAGGTCACCTTGTGTCCCACAGTTCTTTCATCAATGTAAATCTCATAGTCGTTACCACCCGGATCAGTCTTATCTCCAAAAAAGTGGATTTCAGAAAAGTTTTCACAAACAACATGGTTCAAACAGTATGTTTTATCCCAACCATTTGGAAAAACATCAATACTAATTTGTCCTCCAAGTGCAAAGGTCAAATTGGAACCAAGGAATTCCTTCCTTAATGTTTCCACAAACACTTTCCTGATATTATGATGAGCGTCATATTCTGCAAACTGCTCTCGTTCCAGCTGGGTGCATGATCTACCTACTGGAGAAATATTTATCATACCAGATCGGAATTCTATGAAATTACCTCTCTTGGCTGGAAGCTCAATTTTTGAGAGATAACCCAATGCAAAATTTATAAGTTGTTGTAACTTTTTCTCACCCAAGTGCTGTAGGATACTCTCCTGACTCTTTAATTGGCCCTTTTGATAGTGACTCAAACCATTTTCGCAAAACACGTAATCAAACTCGCCAATAGCATCTTCTCCTACTTGTTCTTGTATTTTTTGATAGTCTGAACCACTCACAAGGCCAATGGATACGTGAGATTTGACTTTATCCAAAAGAAATGTTCGTAATTCTTGAGATATTTTCTGACGTGGATTAGTAAGTGTACCATCCACATCAAATAAATATAAAATACTTCTTCGCGTAGACATCTTTTATGATTTATGCTAATTACCGTAAACACTTTTAAACTGCGGTGCCAAACAACTTAGTGCCGGCAGGTCAAAGTAGGACACTATATAGCGCCTCTCTCTCCACTTCAACTCAGGGCACGTCAGCACTTCATTCGCGTCAGTCACGTAGTGTAAACAGACTACGGTACATCTGACGCTATGGTGTACTTAACCGGTGTCACTTATTTATTGTTCGTTTGTCTATTGATAACCCAAACAGTTCATTCTATTAAATCTAAGAATGTATTGATTTTACTTGGTAAGTACGTTTTAGAGCAGTTTTACTGATTTTTTTTTATTTTGGTTCTCTTGAGGTTGTCCGTCAGGGTTTCGTTTGAGTTATTGACACAAATGTCAAAAAATCAAAACAGCCAGCCAAAGCACCACCACCTCAGCACCACACACAACACTTTGCCCATAGAGTATATTACACAGACTTTGCCTTCATTTATACAATCCGATAAGGATCTTTGATTGTTCATTTCTTGGTTGATCTTTTATGTGATTTGAATACGCTGGTCTATAATCTACAATAATATGATAAACAAACCAACATTAGGTGGTGCTAAAGTCACGCGCCAAAATGTACATCTACAAAACCTAGCAGACAGCCTGACATTTCTTTTTTCCGAAACTGATCTTTAGAATAAAACGAGATAAAGATATGGAGAACATGCATGAGAAACGGCAAGAGGTTGTCAAGTACTATAAAACCAGAACAAAATCTGTTGGTTAGAATAGAACCAGACATAGATATGAAAAAACATACAAGGGTGAAAAAGAAATCTTTAGTTACATATAGGTATTTTAGTTGAAAAGAGATAGACTGAGGGTTTTACGTTGCTTGAAAGGCTGGACATAAACATAGGAGAAAGATGAGAACTAGTATGTACCTAATTTTAATTTACTTCTGGATCCAAACTGTTATTATGGTAGTCAAAACATATTGCTTTGTAAGAGATAGACTGAGGGTGCTACCCGGCTTGCAAGTCTAGTTGTTTTTCTCCTATGGTTATATCCAGCCTTGGAGCGTAGCACCCGCACCGTCTATCTCTTTTTAAGACCTATAACTTTCTGAAGTTAGAAGGTACAGTTAGAAATTAGTAGGTATTTTTTCCCATTAAATATTTCAAAAGGTTACCTATGTGGAATTTGTCAATTATGTAATTTTAGCCTCTCACTATATATTACTTTTACAGCGGACGACGGGGGCTTCGAGCTAGGCTCGTATGGAAATAAAATTTGCCAAACGCCAAACATTGATGAACTTGCACAGCGGAGTCTCTTGTTCAATAATGCATTCACCTCTGTGAGCAGCTGCTCACCCAGGTAGGTATAATAACTAATAAGTAGGTACTCAGCGGACCTGTTTAATGCTACAAGGATCTTTTGGCGCGTGAGCGATGAAATAATGACGTGACATGTTTTCCGTACACAGATACAGAGTGCCTCGTAGGTAGAGGAATAGGTACCTTCAAACACAACTGGACTTGCAAGTCGCGTACCACGTTCAGTCTGTCTCTTCCACCAAAATGTATGGAAATGAAAATTATGTACCTACTTTTGGACCCAAATTGTCACTTTTACTAATTTGACAATTCGGATCCAGATATACGCTGATACACACTAAGGGACAGAAGATATTGTCTCTTACTCTTTCACTCAGCATGTTTTTCATATTGTTATCTTGTTTTATTCTAAACGTCGGTTTAGAATTGCAAGTCTAGTTGTTTTTGGATCCAGAAGTAGGTACATCCAACTTTCATATACATAAGACATTATATTAAGCAATCTTAGAAAGAGAAAGACTGAGGGTGGTACGCGGCTTGCAAGTCTATTTGTGTATAAGGTATCTGCGAAATATCAACAAAATCTGTCCAGCCGTTTTGACGTGATTCGCGTACAAATAGACAGACATTTTTTCCAAAAACACATGACGTGTCCACCACCCCAAATTTTCTTGTCGTCCATCGTGGGGGTCGTAAGAGGTGACTGAGGGAACTCAGAGGACGCGGGCGGCGCCGTTTCTCTCTATGAATTAAACCACAACATCACTGCGATTGCCTGCCAAGCGTGGCGGTTATGGGCGTTTTCGGCCATATGATCAAAATCTGTAGGTATATGTTCCGTTATTTTTTCGCCGTCCATAGTCTGCACATGGTGCTGTCGGTGATGACGCCTATATTGGGGAGATGTTTGTTATGTATGTTGTGTCCTGTTAGTAATACAATTTTTGGCAGCTGGTTTTTGTGAAGCTTCCCCTGGGCATATGGAGAGAATGGATGAAAGTCGATTGACGAAAGAGATTTATATGGGTGATGTAATGGGCCGGGTGAGTAGAGGTCGCCCCAGAAGGACATATAAAGACGAGATTGGTGATGTCCTGACCGAAGGTGGCGTGAAAAGTACTCGAAACCGGAGGTCATGTATGAAAAAGTGTATGAATGTAGATGAAGCGAAAGGGGTATGTCAGGATCGTGACAAATGGAGATCTGTAGTCTCTGCCTACCCTCTGGGAGACAGGCGTGAAGTGTATGTATGTATGT
>SJJU01009824.1:0-13527 GCA_012932125.1 Conopomorpha cramerella | reverse complement strand
CCTCCACCAGTTATTTCCATGATAATTTGAGGGGGAAATGCCAATAATCGCCACCCTTGGCAGGTGGGTTGGCGATCGCAGTGGTTTTGTGGTTTAACTCACAGAGAGCACTGCTGCTTGTCCTCTGGAGTTCCCCTGGGTCGCTTCTTACGACCCCAAGACGGGAAAAGTTACAAGACACGAATAAAAAAAAAGACGTAACCGTGTCGTCCGGGCGATTTCCTCCAGATGACTTAATTTAAAGAGTAAGGAGCTTACAAATAGAGTAATTAACCAGTTGTGTGCAAAAATTTATGGGTCTCGCGCTCACTAAAACCCCACGGAAGCGTTTTTACAGAGATCCCCGGAACAACCTGCCACATTATCCAAGGGTGGCAAGTTGCGACGTTATCTGCCTAACCTGTTAGTTGCGACAGTGTTCGTCAGAAAACACGTATGAGGTAGCCGCATTTCTTCGAATACAGGCCGTAGGATGCATAATTGGACATGCAAAAGGAATTTAGCCTATTAAGCCTAGGTCATAAAACTACAATTCGCTTAAACAGTTCATCGCTTTAAACGGCTCTTAGAACACCTTTAGCACCATGTACCTAGATATTGGAATACAATATACAACTAGTACTGTTAGGTTACCTGGAAGAACGTTCACTTTAGAAAGTCACCATTTTGATCGCACATTTTTTTTTTGTAATGTACATTGTACAATTAAGAGTAGATCAATTTATTCTTTAGGTACTTTTACGTCCGAGATCTGCACGAGACAACCGTTTATTTTATCTATCAATATTTATACAAAATTCACCCTTACCTACTCTGGTAATAAATCACATAATTCACAGTTAATATGGATGCAATTAATATGTATGAATATGGGAACTATTAACTCGCAGCTCGTTTCAAATTATTATGATATGGCACAGATTCCTAGTCGCCTTGATAACGTTCAGTGAACACGGATATCAGGTTCGACGCCACCTCATGAAAGGTATCTTGTCTCGAGCGTGGGATGGGAACCGCCGGCTCTCTGTTACTAAGATGCAATGAATGAATGGTCTTGTTTGTGCAGGACTTGTGTGTCGTAAATAAATAGTTAACGGGACACTTGACTTTGTGATTTCATTGCTGGAACCGTGCTGTTTTTTAGATTTATGATGGACAGTGTATCGTAGTAGATAGTTTTAATATCTTTACCCATAACAGGATATAGGGAGATTAACAGAGGTCTCGCGGGAATGTTTGTCAGTAATATTTTTCCTTGTGTAGTTAAACGTAGTAAATTATCGCGAGATTTATCTCAATTCCTATCTTCTATCTCACGTGTTTCAATACTTTTGACCGCCGGAAGATTAATTTTGTTTTCACGGTTTTGAATTCTGCTCTGATAATGATAAACTCCAAAATCACTTGTCCAATGTGTCTGATATATAGATATCGATGAAATGTTGTTTACTTACAATTACGAAAATAATACTTAGGTTAGTTACTGTTTTACTTTCGATTTATATCTCATATCGATTAGATCGCAGTGTTTAGATATTTTAGGCACCTTTGGACCAGACATTTATCATTTATATTAACGTCGAAACCTTATTACTTATACCTACATGAATACATAATATAAAACTCATCTTTGCAATTCATCATTTTCAACTTAAACGCCTTTAAATAAAATACTCATTAAGCAGTTCTTTATTTCACAATATAATCTTCACAAGTACCTATTTATATTTACCTAGTTTGTTGCGTGTCTCTATGTGCGCAAAAACCGCAAGTGACTGTTTAAATTTATTCAAGGTGCAACAAATCAAGTGGATAATAATAAGCTCAACCTTATGCAGGAACATGCTTGTTTGTCCCCTGCAACGATGACTTCCTACGACATCACTTTAAAAACATCTTTGTTCCCATACAGTCACATACGAAAAGGAGCTCAAATGAAATTTGTCGCGTTCGAACGAATGGTCATATTGAGCTAAACATTTGCGATGGTGATTTGCATTACCCATGTAAGGTAAATGTAATTCCTAAGAGGTCAACGCTGCTACAAGAGTGGCTGCAATAAAATCCCACTTTCGAACAAACGGAACGACGCCCTCCCACGTGTCGAGAACCATGAAAAGCGTATTTCCTCACGTCGTAGTATGAAAACGACCGTTAACTGTAGTCTAGCTATTATGAAACGGTCTTCGTATAAATGCCTAAAGGTACTAAAGGGTCTCGTAACGCAAGAATCAAACAACATTATTTTATTTTATCGTTATAAGTGTGTGCTATTACATATAGTAGCATAAAACAAATATTGATGAAAGTCGTGTATGATTTTAAAAACAAAAGTAAACGCTCCAATTTCGAATTAATTTCTTTTACTATCCTGAACAAGTGTGCTCCATCGTAGACCACAACGCTGCTTAACATCAGGCAGGATGGTGGTCAAACGCTTGTTTATAGTGATAAAAAAAGAAGAATCGTGTAAAAAACTGCAGCAATATAACATGCATATCAAAATAGGTGATGATATAGTACCGTGTACTGATTATATCAACACTCTTGAAGTACCGGTACCGGAGGCGGTAACTCGGCGCTTCCTTTTTGCGATTTTTGACGACATTGAAACCAAACAACCGATGCCGGCCAAGTGCACGGATGTTTTTCTCCCGACCCGAAATAGATTCACAGAATGAATGGAATTAGATAATAATACGTTTATATATTCGCCACTCATGACTGTTTTTTACTTGCTGGAAAACCGCACGTGTTTAAGACAGTTGGAAAGACGGAATTGTCTAGAAGATATCTATTTGTAGACTGTTGATAGATAGAGACGTTTCTTTCAGGAGGAGGAAGTAATTGTATTCAAATTGGAGTTCACTGCAATATGAAATAATTGGTGACACAAACTCGCAGTCGGCACTAATCTCCGTGGGGGACCGCAAGCATATTTCATTCTAGTCTATTTTTAGTGGATATAGCTGTCTGGGGAGCTCTATTAATCTATTGAGTTTGATTTGCCTACCATAGACAGGCAAATTGTAAGGTACATAGAGCGGTAGGAAACTAATAAAACGCACGTGAATTTTATTACGATGAAATATTAAATGAATAGACACAACCTTGACCTATCAATCAAAAAGATTGCACGCAACGACAGTGCACTCTGCGGCTGAAATTTAATACTTATGATCGAGAACGGATTAGCGATCAGCGCAAAGTGAACGCATGATTACGTTGCGCAAGTGAATTTTGTAGAGCCCCAATAATTATCCTTCCTATCTACCATATCCTTCCAGGTTTACCTAAAGATTGAAGTTTATTAACAGATACGTTTTTTTTTAAATTTCAGGTGCTGATTTTAAGCGTGCAAGATGTGGGGCCGATTGTCAGCGTGCCTAGTGGCGGTGCTGCTGGTGACGTTGGACGTGGGGCTGGCCGACGTGTGTCCCGACTCCTGCACCTGCAAGAACATCGACGGACTCCACAAAGCCGTGTGCAGCAACATTGCAGATCTCTACAAATTCACACTGAAGCAGCGGCACCACAACATCAATATACTTGATCTTTCACACAACAACATCACCAAAATAACACGCGAACTCGACAGGCTCACGGAAGTAGTAACACTTGATCTATCAACCAATAGAATTGTCGAATTGAAAAAATTCATGCACAATGCGAAGAAACTGGTGCATTTAAATTTAGCGAACAACCGAATCGAAAAGTTGTCGCTGACACATCTTCCTTCAAGTGTTAGTTCACTCGACTTAACTAATAATCTCTTGAAAGATGTGCCTGCTGATCTAGGTCATTTAAAAGAACTTGAACACTTAGAGCTAGAAGGTAACCCGTTAAATTGTTCATGTGACAATATTATCACACGTGATTATCTGGTCAAATCAAATGTCGTCATTGATAATGTAATATGCCAATACCCATCAAAGCTCAAAGGTAGCTCATGGCTAAAATTGAAAAGAAATAATGTATGCAGACATATAAACAATGTTGTTTCGGACATTTTGATAGAAGAACAACCCTTAGATGTTGTGAAAATTAGTAAAGAAACAACAGCCTTAAAGTCAATGCCAATCACGGTTGCTAGTGACCTAGACAGTGTAAAAATTTTAAAAAGAGATGCCAGTAACGAAGATGATGATTTTGTATACATTCCGGTTAAACAATCTAGAGTAGCAAGGGACTTGGATCATGCAGAAGGTTCGGGAGAATACGACAGTACAACGATAAGTAGCGATCTTTCCGAAAGTCCCGAAAACGAACAGACAACAGAGGGATCTGGTATGTTTGAAGGCTCAGGCTTTGAGCCGATCGTTTCTGAGTACTCGACTACACCTTTGCCTGAGTTTAGTACGGGACCTCTAGTTCCCCTAATAGTTGATGAAGATTCAGAAAATATTCCGACGGCTCGGACCCTTGATCTCTTCCAAGGAGGGACGCATTGGAACAAAAAGAGCGAAGTTGACACTGAATCTAAATCAACAAGCACTGAAAGCATTTCAACAGTAGCACCCACACGTGATGCCACTTTGTCTCAGCCGATCAAAGTTAGTGTAGCTGAACCAAATGAACAACTGTCATCTAGTAAACCAACTACGCACAAGACTGGCACATATGTGTGCATTGCTATCATAGTCGTTCTTCTCGTTGGATTGATTGGATTCGCCATAGTGAAAGGTCAGATCAGAAAGCGTAGAGACCGCAGAATTTTACGGCAACAGAAGAGAGATGTCGAGGTAGCTTCCAAAGAAATGGTGGACATGAATAAGAGTTTACTCGGAAAACCTGCAATGGTGGAAATACCACTTGAAAAGAAGATCAATGGAAAATATGAATTAGTTCCTACACATGAAAGTAAAGGTGAAAACGGTGGGTTAGGGAATGGCGTTAAGCATAAAGATACCAACGGAACCAGGACTGGCAGTCCTAGAGACAGTAATCAAAACAAAAGCAGTTCAAAAGACAACAATTTGTGTGAGGATACTTCAGAACCTAAATCCGCGGCAGAAACATCCTTTGAGTCAACCCAACCATCTGTCGATTCCAAGAAAGACACCAACTCGCTGTCCAGTGAAGACATTTTTGTTCCAATCAACGATGACGATGGGCCGAGAACAAACGGTGCAGCTGATTCGGATACTTCCCAACCTCTGTTGAACGGAGACCAGTCTATTGACACAGATTTCCTGTCGCCTCGCGAATATATACCAGTGTATTCACCGGACATGGGTAGAGTTAGGATCAAGATGACTGAAACACCGAAGCCAAAAACTCCTGTGCTGGTCACCAGAAGTAGGTCTAACGCTGGCGATATTATAATAACGCCCGTCGATGCAAATGTTCGTAAGTCTACAACCTGAATAGTGAATCACGAACAAACACTGGACAGTTCTCATGGCAAATTTCTGTGATTATAGTGTGCATATACGAAAATAGAGTGCGTAAGGTTCAAACTAGTTATTACTCGAGTAACCGTCTAGGAACTTTCTGCCAAAGTGTGTTTGTAGTCGACAGTGCCTTTTATGTCAATTTGTGAACAATATTTATATGTCATAGATGGTGGGTGCGTATATATACGACGTGCGAAAGTAATTTACCTATTTTTATACGTGTAGAATGGTTGCCATGTTTGATTACGAAGTAGATTAGTTAACAAATATGTATGAGCGCATTATAAAATCACTAGTGGATAATGCCTAGTTTTAGTTTACGTCAGTATATTTCAACCATATAGTGGTTGTGTACTTATTATGAGAGTGAATATTATTGTATGATGCAAAAATCAGTAATTGATAATAATTCAAGAATCGTTTGGCATTTTGGTACCTATTATTAAATTCACTGATGTTAAGTTCCTTTCAAAAAAGTAATTTAAGAATGTGATACCATTACAGAAGCATAGATTATTATCATAATATTTTGGTATGTATATATTATAAATTTAAATTATTTTAAGTGTGCGTGTCATTTCCATTTTGTATATTTGTCTCGTATTTTATATTTGTTGCTTTAGATATCAGTTTATTTTTATATTAGTAAAATACAATAAGTAACATAGAGTGGGTACGTACTTGTACCTACTATACATTATCTGATCAATGTCTATATTATAATATAGTGTACTACGGCCTACAAACTAACGGTCCTTCTTTGAAATGTGAATAATGGAACAAAATAAAGAACAATATTTTAGTAATAAGGAAGAGTAAAGTTATGTAGGTATTTTCAATATTCATTCAGTTGCGATATAAAACGTTGATTACACATAAATTGTTTTATTTTTATTTCCTTTAAGACTAGATAAGTACATCGCTCAGAATCATTCCATAACAATAACGCTTAAGTTACTATACCATTATGTAAACACACATACAAAATCCTTTAAACACTAACATATACAAAATTAATATATACTTTATTAAAAATCACTCTCTCGTGGTCCGTCATCGTCGATTGAATTTCTTCTTATATCTCGGAGGGGTCTCGTTACTTCTGGTTCTATGTCTATATCTACGGTTACAGTTTCAACACCTGTGTCATAATAAGACAGCCTCCTTCTCCTAAAACCAGGTGAATTCTCCAGCTCCGCTATTTCATGGCTGCCGCACCTTCGTGATCTCCTCCGCCGTCTTCTACCGGAATCTGGTGTTTCTGATAATTCCAAATCTGTTGGGGCGTCGCCGTTCCGTTCCGTTTCTTCTAATAAGTCACCGCTAGATTTTGTTTTCCTTCTGCCGCGTCTTCGCCTACCTTTGGATACTCCGGTTTCGTTTAGTGAATGACAGGACATTGTGAGTTTCGGCATCAAGAGAGCTTCATCATAAGATGGTGGGCTAATTAAATCTCGTGGGTCCGGTGCGTTGCATTGCGCTTGTTGATCGGCTTGAATTCTCATCTGCCGAAGCCTCTCTCTAGCAGCTTCTACTTGTCTACATCTCTCTTCTTGGATTGCTGCAACTCTTTTTTGCATAGCATTACGAATCATTGATACTATAACAAAGCAAACTAGCAAGCCAACAATCATGAACATTAGAAACCATACTACACTGTTGGGATTTGCAGTCATATGGTCTGGATACCATGTCTTGTAACAAGCTATTAGCCACGACTGTCCAAATAAGTTAGTAGGACTATGACAAACTAAATTGTAGGACATTTCCTTCTTATTGGGTTCTAATGTCAAATATTCATAAAAATCGTACATATTATCATCAGAACATTCGCATCTCCACATGTTGTCATCTAGATGGATCTTATCAAGATAAGGATTTTCGGTGAAATATGATTTTCTCCAAATGTTGGTAAACCTATTTCCTATTACAGACAAACTTACTAGATTAGGCAGCATGAAAAAGGTGTAGTTATTTATTGAACTGATCATATTGTAATCGAAATTGAGGTATTTTAATGTATTAGAAGAAATACTGTCTGGGATTTGTTTAATAAGATTCCTCGACAAATTTAATTCAATTAGAGAAAGCAGACCTTCTAAAGAGTCTTTAGATATGACATTTATTTCGCATTGACTCATGTCCAGAATTCTAATTGACAAAGATTTTAAATGCCCTATCTGTGAAATATAATTCCTCGATAAGTTTAACTGCGAAAGCAACGGCAGATTTTGAAATGTATTTTCAGGTATAACAGAAATCTCGTTCCATGATAAATCTAAATAATTCAAAGTGCTTAAACCCGAAAAAACCGCTACATCTAAGAACCAATGCTGTTGTACGAAATGTCCAAATATTCGAGTTTCGTGTTGTTCTCAAATACTTTGCTGGACAAAACTCTTATCCAGTTGTGGGAGAGAACTGCTTTTCTTAAATTTGGAAAGCCGGATATGCTCGGCTCCATAATATTACAATAAGATACGTTTATATATCTCAAAGAATTGGACTGTAATGTAGTCTCCGGTGTGGTCAGCGCTAATCTCATGTTGTGAGCCATATTCAAATCTATCAGTGCTGGTAAATGGGACAAACTGGTGTAGTGTACATAGCTTAATTCGCAATGACTGACATCAAAGCTTTTCAATGTGAGAGATGATAAATTCTGAATTCTCTTTAAAGGATTGTGACTGAGTTTTAGTACTTTGATATTTGTCAACCCGAATAACGGTGAGCGGCCATGTATTGATTGGATATTGCAATTTTCTAATATTAGAACTTCTAAACTTGTGCTCATGAGGAGTTCTTGCATCTCCAGGTTTCCAAGAGTGCCAAGTGGATTATGTGACAAGTCCAACACTTTGATATTTTCTGCTGGCTCCATGAATTTGTTCGCATTCAGGCTTAGCCAACTCTTGAAGGAATTCCGTGACAAATCTAGCAGCTTCAAATTAACTAGATTAAGCAATGCCTTCTCTGGCATGAAATTCAGGTAGTTGCCGCTGAGATCCAACTTCACCAGGTTTGGAAATCTATCTAAGTTCGATGGAAAAACAGTTATTTCGTTGGTGGATAGGTCCAACTGCGTCACCTGGAAATAAATAAAATCTTACATGAATATGAGCGTTGGACCAAAGCATTTTTTTTACAAATCAACTTATGGCTACATCAATAAGTTCTTTAAAACGGGGTTTTCAAAATAATAGTATTTTCGGAACAAGTGCGCTCTTACGAGCAAAGTCGTACAGGAGCCCACTACTAATTTGGTTTTCACACGGTGTTGATTTTTACATCAAAGTGAGGTTACTCCTTCATGAAATCCAGAACTCGTACCTAATAATGATTTAACGTAGCTACACTAAATTGGTACATCGGATGAATTACGATATCTACAACTTTACTACATCTGTCTACACAGGCCATGTCCACGGGAAGTGAATTTATACGTTTCATTATGAGGTGTTCAATTTATATAAAAATGTATTTAAGTTAAGTAAGTATTCAAATAACTTCGTTGTCAAAATTCCATAACACAAGTGTTTTAGCTACGAGTACTTAACATTGGATGAAGGCAATGTGTGTGTGTTATTGAAAAAAAAAATGAGTATCATTGGTTTTATTTTCAAAGCCTAAGCTCAACTCCTTGCCGTACCTTATCACTATTCCCTTCAGGTAGCTCCACCAACCCTCGTTGGGAGCAGTTCACCTCGGTGCCATCCTCGCTGCAGCTGCACACGTAGCACAGCTCCCCAGTAGACTTGTCGTCATAGTCCAGGCCTGAGGCTGACACCACAAACATCAGAATGAGCTTCCAGCTGGATGGACCTTGCATTCTGTATCGCTACGTCAGACATCTGGAAATTAGAGAAGATACTCATCAGTTTTGTTGTCGAAGTAATTGAAGTTTCAATCACAAAGATCATTTATCTATGCCTATTTGTGAGCTTAAATTTAAAATAAATAATTAATGTACACGAGATCATGTACATTTCATCAATCATCGTCATTTCAACATTAAAAAAAGTTCTATCATCTCGCATGATGAATCTACCGAACATAATAAAATTCTACAAAACCAGTGTTTCCTATTACACTATCACGGATAACGAAGTTTGTTCGTAGATACCTATGTAAATGTATGTAACTATGTAAATAAAAGTCTCATAAAACCTAAAGGAGATTATGTGTGGCCTTTGGGTTATATTTTTTTCTGAAAATGTGATACATAACGCCGAACGATATTTCCTGTTTAACTGTATAAAATATAATTATGATAAAGTTATTACAATGTGGCAAGGGAGATTAACCTTCATGCTACTGCTATTACAAGTGCATTAAACAAATTCTATAGCTGTACTGAAATTATGATTGGGGAAGTTCCCTATGCATGTTTGTTTTCAAAAACTCACTACACGACGAAAGTATCCGAAATTCTTTGAAAAAAAAATACACTTCACGCCTTTAATCCCCAAAGAGGGGTAGGCAGAGGCACTTGCTAAAGCAAGTACCCACGGTTCACCAAGCGTATTTAACCCAACGTGACAGGGGGTGAGCCCAACGCCGAAATTTAGAACATTACATAATCATTAAGTAAAAATAAATAAAAAAAATAAATACACTTCACGCCTTTAAGTAAAATGCTATAGTTTATCTTAAAATTCCAATGGGAACTTAATAAACCCTCGGTTAACACAACGGAGCTCAGCGCATACATAATCTCTACATAGGTTAAAACAACGTTGCTTCCTGTTGTCTGTCTGTCCCTATGTAAGTATGCTTAAATCTTTAAAACTTTGCATCGGGTTTTGTTGCGATTTTCCTGAGAAGATAGTGATTCATGAGGAAGGTTTATATGGGGTAATTCCCATTTGTTCCGTAGTACATGTTTGTCGCTCCCACTTTTCCTAGAGAAGGAAAAGGACGTACTGTTGTTCAAAAAGTCTTCTATGGAGCAAATGGGGAAAAAATACATTTCACGCCTTTTAATCTCAAAGCGGGGTAGGCTAACTTGTTAAGCGAAATACCCACAGTTCACTAAGCGTATTTAACCCAACGTGACAGGGGTTGAACCCATCGCCGTTATAGGGTTCGAACACCACGTAGTGTGAGGATTTCATCACGATGTTGTCTAAATGGGAACTACTCTGTATATGTATGATAAATGCATAACCGTATAATAGCAGAGAAGCGCGGTTAATAATGTATATTGGCAAAACAATATCAATGAATGAATGAATATACTCTTTATTGCACACTGTACATTACAAATATAAAAAAAATACAATGGAAAAGTTGCAAAAGGCGACCTTATCGCTCATAGCGATTTCTTCCAGGTAACCTAATTAAATATTTTCCGGGTCAACTAGTAATTTTTGAATCAATCAAATGTGAAACTTAAGGTATTCACACACCTGCAAACCTAAGTTAGGCATAGTACTCATTACTAAGCGATCCACGTTTGTAGGACAACAAACACTAACTACCTGACTAACAATACATTGTATAGGTATGTGTATCTATATAACAGTGTTATCACCTTATCATACCTTGATAAATGTAGCAGGTAAGTTCGCGGATAAACTGTAATGGGGTCATGTATGTGTTACCCCATGACTGGTACGTGTAATGTACTTGGCTAAAGCCCGTATTCTGAGACAGGAACTAAGCATTACTCAAGTAAGTTTGGTTTGTCTGACAAGTGACTATTTAACTTTAAATGCGTCTCAAGCATTACTTGTTGTTGACCAAGCATTTATTTTTCTCTATGAATACAGGCCTAAATTAGTTTCTCCGTGTTATGAATAAAAATATATAAGTGCTTCTTATGATCTATTAAAGGTTTCGAAATTCGTGTTTGATTTACGTCAAATAGTACAATATAGTATTATAAATCTTTCTATTCTTCGATCGTTCTCAATGAGGTATGTATGTGTGTAGCTTTAGATCTGTTTTTGAAAAAAAAGTCTTTATATGTGTTGAAATTACTCAATGGATTGCTTAGATCATAATGGCAATTAATACTTACTAATATTATAAATAAGAAAGTGAGTTTGTTTGTACTGAACCGATTGCTTTGAAGTTTTGCATACGGAAAGTTAGAAGTCCGGATTAAATAATAGGGTACGTTTTATCCCGGAAAAATTGACATTCCCGAGGGAAACTTAGATTTTTCCGTAGGAATAATAAGTTTTCTTATAGTTGTCCTTTATACCGCAATATAACCGAAATCCACGTGGGCGAAGCCGCGGGCGGAAAGTCAATAAATAATTTGGATTTATTTCCGGATACACTTTTTCGACATGTTCCTTTTTTTTCGGACATGTTTTGAATGGTCTACGCTCATTTTAAACAAGGTTTCTCTGGAGCGATACGACAGATTTTTGACCTAATTTGCGTCACTTCAGCGCAGCGGGCGCTAGCCCCAGCACATGCTGAGCCAGATGCCATTGGACTTCGGCAGAAACACATTAAACGGGCTACACTTTTTTGCTAACTGCGATGGGCTCACCCCTGTCTGCCTACCCCGCTTTGGGATTGAAAAGCGTGAAGTGTGTACATTTCATTACATGCTTTAAGTTTTTATATTTTTTCTTGTATTTTCGTTTTTATTGTTGTTAATAAATGTCCCTCTCAAACCTCTTATATATTTTTTATACAACGTCTATCTATATAAGTCGTATGAAAAATATTACATTATTTAAAAGTTTGTACTTACTTGTAACAATAAATAGTTAGTTGGCTTTTGATGACTTCGAAAGCTGCTTAGTTTTAGTAATTTACTAGTAACACACTTATTTATCACTATAATAGGTCATCAATGCCTTGAAACGGCTCATCTTAGACACTTGAAATAGCGCATTCATAAAAACACTCGATGAGTGAAATTAAATTACAACAGAACTAATCTAATAACTAATATCGTTAACAACACAACGATATGATAACTGGCAGGCGACACTTCACTGATAAAATAAAAAAGAAAAAGTATTATGCGATTTTAAAAAAGGAACATTGGAACGTTATGTGCCTTACTCACGGCGCGGCCGCTAGGCTCTGTGCACCCCAAATGTGTGTATGTGTATGACGTGTGCACATTATCTTTGTCATACGGATGGATAAGGTGTGTTCATCGGCTTTATCTAAGTTTTTTTTTAATGATAAACCTACACGGCGAATGTCTAACAGTACAGTGAGTCCTTATGATTGTGTGCTGGAATTATCTACAAACAAGCTTTTGGAGTGTAATGTAAAAAAAAAGGTCTGAAGAGTAATGTGGGAACTAAATCAAACTAACCTGCAAGTAGGTTTAGTCTGCGAATGACGAGATTTTGGTGCCGGCTGCTGTTTCCTGGCAAACTAGCCCTATTAATAGCCTGGAAATCTTTTTTTATTATTAGAAAAGTTTCAAAACCTTCAGGTTATACCTAATACTGATTTGACAATTGTAAATCCATGTTAGAGGTTTCTCCAGCAACCTTTACCTTTTACATAGGTTACTACTTACAAGGTTGTTTTGGCACTCGGCTAAGAAGTTTAGCACCCAATTATTACCAAAAAAATATATTTTGGTTTTATGTATCTTACCTCATATTATCGTAATACAAGCATAAACAAAGTAACTAAAACAAACCAATAAAGGGATAAATACAGGAGTCGCAAGAAATCAGATTGTGTTTAGCACTCACGCGCCAAAAGATCCCTGCAGGACTGTATTTCTATTTATATGTATTCTTATTATTTACTAAATAAAACATGATATATATGATGGAACAATGGCATAGAATATACAATAAACTTAATTCATTGCTAATGCATCTTAACGTTGCTAAGTCTCACTACAAACGAATAGAACCTTATTCTCAAGAGAAGGAATTAACTTAATTAGTAAATAAAAAATAATAATATAATGGTGTAACTATTTTTTAAGAAATGTCGGTTTGCAGCGACATCTAACGGGATGTTTTGGAACTACGATGACCGCGTCTTCTCTTGTACTTTGTTGTACAGCACTGCAGCGCGGTGTTCATATTTCCGTTTGCTAAACTAGTGAACTTCATGTTGTCTTTCTTCCTCAACAGATGGCGCTTCATACTTTGAAATTATAAATGTAGTTCCAGTTTTTAAAAGATATTGT
>SJJU01009821.1:0-13828 GCA_012932125.1 Conopomorpha cramerella | reverse complement strand
TCCGGGATATTCCCACCCACTTTCCCACCACTGTGATTTCTGTTAGAGCCAGGATCTACAGCGGCATCCAGAATAGACAAGAGCTCAATCAGTGACGACTGGGTTAGATCCCGGGGGGGCCTAGCCTTCTGTCTTGGATCCCACATAGTTATTAAACTAAAG
Organism: Conopomorpha cramerella; assembly: GCA_012932125.1. NCBI lineage: Eukaryota > Metazoa > Arthropoda > Insecta > Lepidoptera > Gracillariidae > Conopomorpha > Conopomorpha cramerella. The sequence continues at coordinate 13,666 of SJJU01009821.1, read as the reverse complement.
ACGGTATAGAAATAAGAAGAAAAAATTCATATATGCGCTGCATTGCAATGCATACATATGAGCATGACAACTCCACCAAAACCCGCATCTTACCTCAACCCGCCGGCGCCGGACGTCTCGGAGGCCAAGAAGTTGCGGTCAGTGAATTCGTCCTCGTCGATCTCGGGCGCGTCGCCGCCCACCTCGAGGCTAATGCGCTCAGGTGTCGGGGCGGGCGGACGACGCGACGCCGCCGCCGCCGCGTCCGGTACACTCGCTCCGCTGTGGCGCAGACACACTAGCCGGCTGCCGTACCTCTCCGTTGTGTAGTTGCTGTGGGGTATTTGTTCATAATGCTAATACACTCACACGCCAAGTTTTTAATTCCTAATATGCGATATAATTTGACATTAATAACATCGTTAGACTTTTTCTCGAGGCATCAAAAATCCGACATTGTACCTTCATCAATCAGCCACCTTTCAACAGCTTTCAAACCAGTGATTTTAAAGTCTATTGTCAATATGTCTATCAATACATAGTACAAAACAAACCGTCCCGCTTTGTTTCCCTATGTATGCTTAGATCTTTAAAACTGCGCAACGGATTTTGATGTGGTGGTTTTTTTAATAGATAGTGACTTTAGAGAAAAGTTTAATAAAAATAATACACTTCACGCCTTTTATTCCCAAAGCGGGGTAGGAAGAGGCACTTGCTAATGCAAATGCACACGGTTCACCAAGCGTATTTAACCCAACGTGACAGGGGGTGAGCCCATCGCCGTTATAGGGTTTCACACACCTTGTGGTGTGCGGGTTTCATCACGATGTTGTCCTTCACCGTACGAGCGTTGCGTTGCGTACATAGGCTCTGAAAAAGAGTCCCATTGGTACACGTCTAGTAGCCGGACTCGAACCTGCTACCTCCCGGTTATAAGTCAAGTATACGACCAGCTGAACCACAGATGCTCTAGAAAAGTTTATATGTATATAACATACATATAATAGCAGAGAATGACAATAATATAAAACGTTTGCTGGGTCAGCTAGTTCGGAATGAAATACAAACAATATTTTCCGAGGTTAAATAACGTAAATAAATATGTATAGGTATCCCGGCCTCAGCACGGCCTTGCAGAGCGCAGAGCGCTCTAGAAACCACAGACGCTCTAGAAAAGTTTATATGAATATAACAAACATATAATAGCAGAGAATGACAATAATATTAAACGTTTGCTGGGTCAGCTAGTTCGGAATGAATTACAAACAATATTTTCCGAGGTTAAATAAAGTAAAGGTGTGTATGTAAAGACGTGTATACCTACAGTGGAGGTCATTGTTAACCCTTAGCATTTAAGTGAATATTTTAATAAAGATTTGATTTGATTTAATAAAGATTTGATGTGTATATAATGTATAGGTACCCCGGCCTCAGCACGGCCTTGCAGAGCGCACAGCGAAAGCAGGCGCGGTGCAGATGCAGCCCGTCGGCCGCCACGCCCTCCGCCGCGAACACGCGCCGCCCGCACGCCGCGCACGACATGCCGCCCGACGACGGACCGCGCCACTTCTTCTGTACACGCGCCCGCCACCATAGTAACATTAACCGACTGTGATACTCTATCAGTATTGATGACACTACCCGTGTCACTAACACTTCAATAAAGACAAACATAAAAAAAAGCATATATACGGTCGAATTGAGAACCTCCTCGTTTTTTGAAGTCGGTTAAAAAGGTGCTACACAACATTCACTGACTAAGTGATAGTTCTGTGCAAGATTATGACGAAGCCCTTAATTGATGCATTTGCTAGATACACACATCAAAAGTGTCTAGGGATCAAATACATTTTAGAAGATTGCAATCAAGAATATATTTTACAAAAACTGAATTAATTCATAACTTATTCAAATTGTGGTGATAAGCCATTGATTAGGTAGGAGACCAATCAAGAAGATTAGATTTGATAAAATAAATTTTAATTTTTTTTTTAGAGCTTAAAATGTTCTTGATCCCTAGACACTTTCGATGTGTGAAGTTACACACAAAGGTACCTATGTAATTTTAGCGATATAGTTTGTTGTATGGATATACGATACTTACGTCTTCAGCTTTTTCCGGCTTTGGTGCACCCTTTGGTTCATCCGGTACCTTTTTCACGAATTTATTTGCTAAATTCGCAACCTGAAATGCGTACGTGTTATTATAGCTTTCGAACAATTTAAGTACCTATGATTCCTTTTAAAATGTGATATGGAGTATAAGTTGCATTTTACCTTTTTCGTTCCATGATCTGGCCTTCCAGAATCTCGTAATTTTTGGTCGAGTTTGTGAAGTGTTTCGTCGATTTCTACCCACTTCTCTTCGTTTCCATCGCCTTCCTTTAATCTCCTTTGTCGCCCAAGAAACTGTTTCATGACAACAACACATTTTATTTAGGTATTCTACATTCGCCTGTATAAAGTCACTATCATCATCATCAGCCCATACTTGTCCACTGCTGGACATAGGCCGTGGACAAAGTCACTATATTCTGCAATTTTCTTAATCGTATTAAAAACAGTATCTTGCGAAAAAGAATACAAGGAGTAATGAATTTTACGAATTGAATGTCATTAAACAATTTATTACACATACCTGTTCTCTGTCCCATTTAGGCACACGCTCGGCAGTTTTCGGCTCGGGCCTGCCGAGTCTGTTTTCCATTATTTTCTTTTCAATCTCCTTAACGTTCCAGTCGTCCCTCTCTATCTTGCCGACGGAACGCATCAGGTCCTTGGGTTTGGAGGCGCGTGTCCCGGTGTTATGCGTGTTGCTTCCTGACAGCTCCGCGGCCAAGCGAGCCACTCTCGCCCCTTCGCCGGCGTTCCTGCTGCCAGCACCCACCAGCCGACCTTCCTCCTAAATAAAAAAATTCAGTTAGCATTGGAGCAATATTTGTCGTATAATAAAACAAACTACGGACGTCACAGTAGGATGCTATACAAATTCTACAACATAATGTCTCCATCTTTTATATTAGTAATCAAAACAATCAATCATCAGACACTAACTCGGCAAGGTCTCTCCTTACTCCACACCAAATCAGTCGATCCTAGAACTTCCCGCATACAGCCACCTGCAGTTGTCCATGTAAACTCCAAACAGCCGCAGGTATTAGTAAGGACAGTGACACAAACACACATCTAAAATGTTATAGTAACACGTATGTATTGTTCATGCACGTTAGATGTGTAGCGTCGTGGCATGCGGGCAGGCGGCACACGGGCTCACGTAGTGGTGCAGCTTGCGCTCGAGGCGGCGCACGCGGTCGGGGAAGTGCGGCGCGCTGGCGCGGTACTGCTGCAGGCCCACGTCGTGCGCCAGGTCGGTGCCGGGCAGCGCCAGCGCCGGCGCCGCCGCCAACATCTGCAGGCTCTTCTCGAACCTCTGCCGCATGATGTCCCGCGCCGCGCGCCGCCGCCCCTTGCCGCGGCGCATCTCCGCGCTCTTGTCGCGCTCGATCATGTCAGTCATCCGCTGCAACTTCTGGGACATCTCTCCGCAATTTTTCCTCCTCGGCGTCGGCTCCGGGCTCAGTTTCTGCTGTGGCTTGTTACCCTGAATCAAGTCTGCAACTTTCTTTCTACGAAGAGCCATTTCAGGATCACCGATTGATTCAGGTTTCACTTTATCGGGATTACCGTCGTAATTGGATTTTCCTTCAAGAATCTCTGCCATACGTTGGTATCGCTGTACTCGCGCGTTCGTGTTGACAGAGCTAGAGCGGGCGTCACGGTTCTCGGGACTCGCAGTGCTACGTCGCTTATGATTTTCAAATATTTCCGTGAGACGCTTGGTACCTTGAATCATCTCCGGCGAACCAACAGAATTTGAGCGCCTGTAGGGAGCACGTTTCTCTGGACTGTTGGAACTCCTATTCCTAGCATCGCTAATTTCAGAAAATCTGCGACCTTTATTGGGGGGCATTACTGGGCTATCAGTGGAAACCGAACGTAAGAGTTCTTTCTTTTTGGGAACAATAATTTTGGGAATTGGTATATTAGATTTTGGTATATCGGATGTGAGTGTGACATCATCGGTGTCGGCATCGTCATTCAGAAAGCTGTCGAGGTCGGGGTACTTCATGGAATTAGCATCTAACCCTTTAAGCTTGCGCCGAGGCTTGGCGGGTTTTTGCGCATCGCCAGTGTCGTGGAAGTACTTGGCGAGGTGCGGCGCGACGGCCGGCTGTGCGGGGTGGTGTGTTGTGTGCAGGGGAGGGCTGGGTGCGGGAGGGGCGCGCGGGGGCGGGTCGAGCAGGCGGCGCAGCGCGGCGCGGGCCCGCTCGGCCTCGGCCGCCTCCTCGGGCTCGAGCAGCGCGAGCACCTCGTCGCGCAGTCGCCGCTGCCGCTCCGCGCGCTGCTCGTCGTCCTCCGCCTCCACCTCGCCGCCCTCCAGCAGACGCGCTACCGAGCTCAACTCATTCAGGTCTAATTTACCGATTTTTTTCCGAATATACTCCTCGGTCTCATTACTTACTTGTGGCGGCCGCACCGCACGCCGCTTCTTTCTGTAGCTCGAGTGAGACTTGTCAGTTTCAGCGGAAACTACAACAAACATCACAAAGTCAGGTAAAACATATCATACAAGTAAAGTAAATTGACTTGATAATATTGTGGTTATTTTTTCACTGCCAAAGATAGTAATACATCTATATTTACAGATACTCACTTGTATACATTGAGATCGAGTGATCAGTCGTGTTTCTAGTATGTTTCTCTTTCTGCTGACTCTGTTTTATCTAAATACAAACAAAAAGTGGGATCATTAACAAATGTCAAAAATATTGTTAGCAAATAACGGCATAGACAAACATATTCACATTATTTCTACTAAGAGTAGGACTTCTCTAAGTTATTGTATCAGTTAATAAAACGTAAACACTAGTTAAGACAACAGGTATATTTTGTAAAGTAGTATTTGTAAAAACCTTTTTCTGTGTGTACAAACTGTACTGGTGATATCATGTACCTAAATTTGTTGTATGTTCTTCTAATCGACTTACAAATACGAGTTGCAAGATCAATTAAATCGTCCTGTGATGGCTTCAAACTGTACATTCGGTACACGTGACCCGTGAACCCGCTGATCTTTAATGGCCGAGATGGACCTAGTGGTCAGGACGCCTGCCGCTAGGCCGATGATTCCCGCCTCCGATATTCCTCCGGCATTTCCGTCTGGGTATATCATCTATCTATCTATTGCATTATAAAGTGTTTAAACATGTAACAGTCTTTAAAACCCCAGTAAATGTCTTTAGTACAGGGTATCCTAATTTTGGGACAGATGACCGTAATGAGAAATATCACGAGCCATTCATTTATCTCTCCACATGTCGTGTCTCTCCAATGCGTCCGACCAAGTGTTCGGTGGGCGTGTAACAAACATGCTTCTTTGGGGGTAACATTCACATGTTCACGCGACAGTTGTATAGTCACCTGGTCGAAGACGTCCGTCTCGTGGTGTACGTGCGGCACCTCGCCCTTGAACGCGTTGTACACGCGCACCAGATACGAGCGGACCTTGGCCTCGGGCGCGTCGCGCAACGTTGTGCCAGAAGATATGGGCTGGATACCTATAATAAGGACAAACTTATTTATATTTATCTTAAACTAGATAATTTTAAAGAATAAAGAACCTACGTTAGCAAATACTTGCCTAGATTACAAAACAAAATCATAATTAATCGTTTTTATTATTTTTTTAAAGGGGTAGAAAAAAACTTACAGAGAAAACAGTAAAAAAGATAATATTTGGTACATATATGGTACAATTTTACAACAAAACTCAAAGCTTTTAGGGTAAGAAAGTATAGACACGCTCATATTTACCGAATTCATGATGCAACACGTGGTAGACGGCCCGCTCGTCGTGGGCGGGCGGCATCAGGTCGGGGCGGTATCGCTTTAGAAGCGCGAGCAGCGTGGGCGGCGAGGCGGCCTCACGTAGCCCGCCTGCGCCCACGCCCAACCACGTGAGCAGGACCTCCTCTGACACCTCGCCGTCTGAACGAAACAAAGTTTTGATAACTACTTAACTGTTATTCCTGACCACTGAAGAATGTTTGACAACGACCAGTGATGATTAGTAATTATATAATTGATGTTAATATTTTAATATCGCTTAGATATACAAACATGATCAGAAATGAACATAAGTATATCGTTAACCGATATTAATGACTATAATATTATTATTCTTTGTTTGTGTATCAAATAAATTAACTTTAATCAATAAGCAATTAAGTTAACTGGTACCCAATCAACAATAAAATACCCGCCTGAACAATAAATGCGCTGTTACTTATACAGAAGTTAGTGCACTGGAACTGGTTATTCCATATTTGACATAGAATTGACAAGTTGAGTTTGGTATATCTTTGGAATAGTTCTCAACTTGCATTCTGTATGCATTCATTAAGCGGCAATGTGTGCTATATTTAAAAGAATGAAACGCAAAATACGTTGCTACGAAATTAAGTTGTGCCTCAATGTGCCTCAACCTTCTACTAATAATGGCAGACTGAACTCATATTTGTATTTCGAGAGAGTAATTTTACTTTTCCGATTCAAACAATTTTGTACACATATTATACTTTGCGCGATGAAGAAGAAAATGCGTAATGTACGCATAGGCAAAAGTACTCCCTTGTCTGAGTACCCAAAGTACTGTCAAAGTACTCTCCCGAATAATAGATTCGAGTTTTGCTTGCCTCGTCTGCGCTTCCTGGTGGATGGCACGGCGTCCAACGGTAGGACCTCGTCCGAGTCGTAGAAGCTGGTGACGCGGTGCGGCGTGACGGCCGCACGGTTCAGGTTGGGGTACCGCGTGCCGGGGTCCAGCGTGTAGCCGCCGAAATCGCGGTTCAAGTTCTCCGGTGTAGTTTGCGCTGCAGTGTACAGATTATTTCATTTTTTCAACGTCTAGGAATTCAATGTGAAATTATGGATATGGTAGTTTGTTGATCATGGGAAGAAAATATTTCCAATTTCCTTAGCAAAAGCTTGAATGGACACCTGTGTCGTGCAGAATGCACGGTACGACCCTCGGCTGCTTCGTCTTGGGAAGAAAACTCATTAACGAATGGTGCTGCAGCAAGATTGGGGGAATTTATTGCCGTTACAAGTTCATGTTACAGAGATTGGCTCTTTATCATGATTGAAGTGTGGGAAGTGTCACCTGGGCCACACACACACACGGTATCACAAGCGTACCTAGTAGACGGTATATGGCTTCCCTCTCGGCGAGTACGAGAAGCGGGTGCGGCGGCGGCGAGGCGCCCCACGCGCGCACGGCCCACGCGGCGTCCAGCGCCGACAGGAAGCCGCGCGCGCACCCCGACCCCGTCGGCCAGAACGGCTCCAGCAACGAGTCGCCCACCAGACCGCACAGCAGGCGACGACCGTGACGCTCGTACACCTGGTAGCCGAGTACTTTAACTTAACACCAAAACTTAACTGGGAATATTGTGATGCAATTCCAGTATTTAATCGTAACATAAATGACACGTAGTTTTAAAAAAAATCATAGTTTTCATGTCTTTATAGTAAAGGTTTTTAAAAACGAATCATTAGCTAACTTTTATTATTGCCATTGACGTAATTATGACTTAGTTTTAGGATGGGCCGATAAGAACACTACAATATAGTAAAATAATTAACACGCAGAGAAAGATATACACAGCATGAAAATCACGGACATTACTATATTACTTCATTAGCTTTTAGTACTTGACAGCCAGTAATTTGACAGTTTAATCTCACTATCTATTTAAACGTTGATCCAGCTCAACTTTTCACTCCATAACAGAGTTGCAAACGGCATACAACTAATCAATCTTACCATGCTAGCGTTCTCCGCGGCGTACATGGAGGTGAAGTCAAAGAGTGCTACGTCTGGCTCGCCGTAGTGGTTGAGCGCAAAGTCTCGCAGCGGCAGCCGCCCGTCCGTGGAGAATCGGGCCGCCTCCTGCGCGTATCGCATCAACGCCGCGCGGTCCACGTTCTCTACGCTCAGCAAACGGCCCACTTCCGCGTAGTCCTGTACAATAACCAATTTACCTTAACGCCCGGAATTTCTTAAACTAACTTTGTGTTTGCTTTAAATCAGGGACATGGTCAAGCAGTGCCTGTTTCTCGCAGTACGGACCATTTCCCGGAGAGGTGTGCGTCAAATGATGTGACTTCGCTTAATAAAAAACCAGCTCACAATTGTCATTTTTATTTTGGAGACACAGATGATACAGAAACAAGATTTTGATAAAGCAAAATTTTTAGTTCGATTTATAAATTTCAGCATTAGTGCTAAATTATCACAAGTTATACGACAATAAGACAATATATAATATGCAATCTACATGCAGAGAAAATGTCAGGACTATTCTAGATTCCGGTGAACCGAAACCACTGATCTCCAAGTGCTTAGTGTGTTTTCATTTGATAATTAGAAAGTTACCATAAACTTACGTTCAAAAGCACCCCTTTTTCAAGCAAGCTGTGCTTCTTGGCGGTCATGACGAAGTAGTGCGTGTCGTCCTTATAGTACACGATGTTCTCGAGATCGATCCCAGTCACCGCATACAACTCCTTGAAGAACTTCTGATTGAATATGAAGGCCACTCCGCTTATTTCTGGCACCTGTGATGAAACGTAAATTACATTATTTTATTACATTATCTCTAAGCCGAGTGGTGACGCCGAATAGAATACGTATGTCTGTGCGAGGCGATGGAACGCTAGGGAACTCTCTAGATGACGGGCAGCAGTGCTCTCTATGATTTAAACCACAAAACCACAGCGATCGCCAACCCCCTGTCAAGCGTAGCGGCCATTATCATGGGGTCATATTAGGGGTGGCCCTCGTCCAGCAGTACACGTCATGTGGCTTATGACGAATTATTGATGATGATCTTGATGGATGAAATATTTCTGTATTTTTTTATGTAATATTATTATAGCGTGTTGGATGACGTATTTGAATGAATATTTTGTTCAACCTAAAAAAATACCTGAAATAGCAGGAAAAACAATATCTTGATAAACATCAGCTTAAGTAATAGATTCAATACAAGCCCAGTTAGTAATAAGTTAGCTTGCGGACCAGAATATCTGGAAAGACTGGAATATAACAAAATTTCGTTTTATCATATACATTGGGTAATGTATTGAGACGGTACGCAAGCTCGCTTGCTTTCATTTATATACCAAACGTCAAGTAATTAACACGCACATAATCAGTTTGTAGGACCGTAAGTAACGGTTTAATAACAAGTGTAGTTTGGTATGCCAACAGCACCTCCGTTTTGTACCACATCATCCACCAGTACTAAAAATCGTATTTATTAATTCTGTCCGCCGGATACGGGACAAAGCACTTTAGGCGCAGTGTCGGATACCGATTTGTGCATCACAAACATATATGAGAAGGTAGTGCGAAAGGACAGAGCTACGTAACTATGCTAATCCCGGATTTATAAAGGAAGATCCTCATTGTTGCGAGGACTAGAAAACGTGCCTTAGAATGCCCAATTCCCAGGAGAAAACCGAGGCTAATATAATAATATCACTCACCGAGGCTTCTTGTTCGGAGTGTCTGTTGATGAAGTTAGCGGTGATGGCCATTGCGAGCTTGCCGCGGAACTCCTTGCGCTTGAAGCCCTGCAGCGTGTTGCGTTTGCCGTCGGCGCCGAGGAGCGCGTCGAACTCGTACTGGGACACCGCGTGCTCCATCGGCGACACGCGCGCACGCCATCCCAGCGCTGCGACACACGGATTAATATTTACATCTTCTTAACAATCATCAAATGTTAAGAACATGTAAATGTAAAGTGTAAAATGAAACCGAACAGTTGGGCCGAAATAACGACATGACAAGACCGCACGGCGTGGAAGGAGGGGAGAGAGGCTTTTGCATTGCAGTGACAAAACAGCGGCTCGACTTTATAAAAAATACTACTATTTTACAAACTCTTTCATTTAATTCCAACATAGGGTGGCATTAAAAATAATTAGTCAGCCATCTTTCAAGTGGCGCCATGTTTAATTTAGAAAACCTTCACATAGTTAACCACAAATTTTCATCCGAACTGAACACAAAATGCCGCTCAACCTTTGCTTCAAAATTGAGTTTAAGATTCCACCGGAATAAAAGTACATGTAAATTAAATAAAAGCAATTAAAATGCTCCCTACTTGAAGGTAAAAAAGTCTAAATTCGACTTGATAGGCAATATATGTAAATGGTCCTTCTGTGGTGTGCAAAGAAAGTATACCTTTCCAAACTACTGAGACATTGAGATATCGATTCCCAGCAAAAGAAGCGCCCCGCACCATGGATTGGCCAGTCAAAAATTGGTAAATCTATTACTTGGCCAAAACTGTAATAAAAATTTACACGATCCCATTTCGAAACGTAAGTATTTCCATAGTTTTAATTAATAACAATAAACTTCCAAAAAATCACCATATAAATTGTATTTAAACTTTTTTCAATTTTGATAGTATTTTATTAATATGAACAATTGAACATGTAAAATTCTGTCCATCCGGTTTACAAATATGGGCCAATGATGATGATGATGATGATGCAAAATTTTGTCATAAACCTGGGAAAAATGGTTATTATATGTCTGTAATATGCACACAACGTAAAATGTTACTCATGTGGGAATAAAATCACAAAACAAATATCTATAATATATGATTTCTGGATCATAACAAATGTTCCATTGGAAATTACATAATGTATATACCGAAAGTTGTAATGTTTTTATTAAATGCTTATAGGTAAGCGTTCGTCCACCACTTGGACTTGCAAGTGGTGGACGAACGCACACACGTCACTTGGAAATGCTCAGACTAAGAAATCGCAGCTTCGGTACTAACTTTCATTATTTTCTGTGACCGTTGGTTCCAAAAGTTCTTCAAAACTAACTCCCTCATGTAGCTCGACACCCAGCAACAACGCGACCTGAAACAATTTTGTACAAGTTAAAATTATAAACTAAATACAATTCTAAGTGTTAGTTGCCACACTCCTCTGAGACAAAAACTTTACATATGTAACCGGCCGTAAAGTAGTTTTCATCTTGCTACTTCAATTTTATCGGTATCACCGATCAAAGGTTGCCTGCTCATCTAGTTTCTGATCTAACTATTAGTACTCCTTTTATTACAATAAAATGGAATCCGGAATATACGGCGCTGTGTAAATTATACTGTGGTATGTGGTATTTAATGGTACGCTACTTTGCGTTGAAAATCAATTATTGTTGCTCTCGAACGTACCAGGAAATTTAATGCGCTTAGATAAGAGATTTATTTAAAGATAAACCTTTTATAGTACATTAAGGTCTAAGATTGCATTTGGTTCTTCTAGCTAGCGGTGTACCCTGGTTGGCTAAGTCACCTATGCAGTAATGATTTCTTTCTTTTCACTGTTTTGATCTGTACTCGGCTTCGGATATTCACCTCTGTCATGTGCATGCCTCTCTTCTCAGGACACCGACCAGCTTAAGGGCATTAGAAATCTAGTTCATGAGTGACCTTCTAGGTCGTGTGGGTAGAGGGGCGCCCCTCACCCACAGAGCTTTCTGCCACGGTCTTATAAATTGTGTTTCTTGAAGTGTGATTTATAATATCAATGCAATCAATCAGTTGATGGGGTAAACAACCTCATGGATGATAAATAGCTTTAATTGCATTGTCAATTTTATTTATACATTAGAACTAGAAGCTACTTGAAAAAACTATTTTATACTTGAAATCAAGCATCATTCAACACAAGTGGTGTATTACAGAAAATAGTTATAATGATTTAAAGATATAATCTTATACAATATTCCACGGTTGAGTTCTGTTATTGTATACTGGTATTAAACTACCGACTTATTTAAGTAATAATAGTACTACAGGAACAAAAATATATTACTAGTCATTTTAAAAAGAACACTAAAATGAATACGTAGGTAATGAGTTCATAGAAGGAAGTAGCGTTGCGCGTAACGTACGTAATTTTGTCGACCAAGATTTTTAAAGAGAACTTGTTAGCATAAGTAGCAAATTATAGCTTGTATGTACAATTATTATACAATTTATTTAGTATGTATCATTTAACTAAAGGTTTATTTCTTTAAATGGTTTAAATTCTCACACTTTGTGAACTAAATCCATTTCCTAAACATGTTAGTAACACAGAATACGAAATTGTTGTTCCTATTTAATGTTTATATATACGGAAGGTACGCAATCATCTGTGTTCTTAATTAATCGACTGTTTTATATATTCAAACAAAGAATACAAAACAAAGCATTCTCTATATCAGATTTAAATCCTATACAATGCCAATATCGTTACCCAACGGACTATTGACCGATAACGTCATACAGCGACGCGTAGTTGCATCATATTTCAATGCTACGTTCGTTATAGGGTTGTCGTATTTCAATAATATTTCTTAAATCAACTATTGTAACATTAAAATCAAGGAACCTCACTATTTATATTAATGGAAAATTTGGTCAACAACATCGTTTGTGAGCGTCTGTAGTCCAGTTGGTCGGATACTTGACTCGTAACCGGGAGGTCGCGGGTTCGAGTCCGGCTACTGGACGTGTACCAATGGGGCTCTTTTTCAAGCCTATGTACGCAACGCAACGCTCGTACGGTGAAGGACAACATCGTGGTGAAACCCGCACACCACAAGGTGTGTGAACCCTATAACGGCGATGGGCTCACCCCCTGTCAGGTTGGGTTAAATACGCTTGGTGAACCGTGGGCATTTGCTTATTAAGCAAGTGCCTCTGCCTACCCCGCTTTGTGATTAAAAGGCGTGAAGTGTATTTATTTTATTTTTTTGGTCAACAACATTCCAAATGCAGTTTTATGACAGGCACTAAAAGCCCATTCCCCAGGTCTGAGACATGGCCAACTAACATAAAGCTCACAAGAAAGGTCATCCAGCGAGCAATAGAACGAGCCAGGCTCGGAGTTTCACTGCGCGATCGAACCAAGTATGCAGAGTTCCGCAGAAGAAAGCGAGAGCTGAAATGGCAGTGGGCAGGTCGATAACCGATGGCGTCTGAAAGCCCTAGAATGATGACCACGAACTCGTACGCGGAGCTCCGCGTGGGCCCACATTGACTGCGAAAAGCACATGACCGATTGCCATGGCAAGCCGTGAACGTTAATAGAGTTCCTTGTTTGGATTTTCGCATAATAGTGTTTACATCTAAGCAGAGAGAAGAGAAGCCACAACAACAGCAAGCTCAGTTAATACAAACAAATTTCTTGGGTGCCTGTTATAATGCGTTGAGTTTTACAAGACATTAACGATAAATAATCAATAAAGAATATAAGAGCATAGATGAGTCACATCTATAAATATACAAATAGACGCCCCGCGATTTCGTTCGCGTAATTTCAGAATTTCATACAAAGTATAATACTCTCTATAATAGCGCGTCCCACAGGATCGGGAGAAAGTCATGATTTGTAAATAGTGTAACTAACATGACTTTCTTTTGCTATTTACGCGACACGCCTTTTGGTATACCGATCACGGGAGGTTTTACTTTATAATCGTTTTTCTATAGAAGAGAGAAACTATGCTTAAGCGACACTTGAGGACTGATTATAATCATTAATC
>SJJU01009820.1:0-12238 GCA_012932125.1 Conopomorpha cramerella | reverse complement strand
GTATTTCATCCAATACACGGGGTACAAAGGCGACTTCCTGTGGCAAAACAAATGTTTGCCGGGACAACTAGTCATCAATAATTATTGTTTCAGAATACGGGACAAGATCTAAACCTCTTGTGGTATGAATATCAATGGTACGCCCAGCGATATGCACCTAAGTATTTAAAAATGGGTCAAGAACGGTATTTTGAATACAAAATTGCCTGGTTCGGATTGTTAATGCCAAATTTAATCAATGATTATCACATGATAATGATTAGTGATTACCGACGCCCTTCCTCATTATCATGCCGTGCTCAATCACTGTCGTGCCAATTACCAACTAGCGCGCGAAACACACGATTTCTTTTTCCTCCTTTCCTCCAAAAAACTTATTAAGGACAGCAACAGGTGATTTATAAAACACTAATGGACGCCCCACTACTTCACCCGCGTAGTTTCGCTTCATGCCAGAACGCGATAATTGCCCACTACTTTCATATAAAATGTCTCGTTCTATTATATGTTGACAGACACACTTGCCGTGGCTGTTTTATATATTATTAATTATGACTAGTTATTACTTTAAGCCAGATAAACATACCTTAAAAATCTATTTCATCTATGTTATTAAACCGACTTTCTTTAATATCATTCACCAATAATGTAACGTAATGTGTGTTCTGTAAATACGTAATTAAACATTTTCGATATACATATGAAAACGTGGTACCTACTTAACCGTTGTTATATAGGCAAAACATCTTTTAAAATACGACTTACATTTTTACACTTAAGGTTTCACCAGTCAAATGCAATATGCGATAGTAGTCATGTTCACTTATTGCCAAAGCACTGGAGACGTAAAAGTTGTCGCGCAAGTCGTTAGCTATAATTATTATTTATTTACGAACACCCTTATCTACTACTGCACAGGCTTTTACGATAAACACCGAGCCTGCGCAAGTAGTGCGTGTGGAGTAACAGCACTTAAAACGAATGTACTACAGTACTTAAGAGGGCAAGATAAACCACGACCGAAATTCGCTCCCGTAGAGTTTGAACTGAACCGTATTCTGAATACTCAAGTATCGTATACTCAAGTATAATTTGTGCATAGTTTTACTTTTACACAAACACTGTTAGAGTGGGACAAACGCTCTTGAGGACAGATCTGTGCTTTTTGGGAGAGAGATGAAAACCATTTTCTTTGTGTCAATTTATTCGTTTTAGTACCATAAGACCAAACACCACGGCAATCTTCAACGGTCAATTTCCTATGGTCCTATCTCAAGTCTTTCAAATATTTTTCACAATGGTGTCGTGCTGCCACTTGAATGCTGAATTTATCTCCCCTTGCTATTGGTTGTCAAGGCCCATTCAAGACGGCTGCATTTTCTCGTATGTTCAAGGGCAATAAATTGTCATGGATCAACTAGCATAACATATTATTCGAAACCGAAGATCATGTATGGAAAGATATATCAATAGAGAGATAAATCGAAAGGGATAAGTCGGGACCGTGACAAATGGAGATCTGTCTATCTGGGATGAGTAGGCAGATATTACAGACATCATCTTTCCAGTTTTAATTTTATTGAATGCTAGAAGTAAGAAAATAGTAATGTAGTCTTTACTGTGAAATACTGTATGAATCCACAATCCACTGACTGACCTTGAGAAGTATGCACTGCAGCTGCCTGATGCTGATGTGGTCGATGGAGCCGGCGCAGAACTTGCCGAAGAACTTCTTGGCGCCGAGCGCGCGCAGGTCATGAATCACGAAGGGCCATAGGTGCAGCACGTTGTTACGGGACACGCGGTCGCGCTTCTCCACTACCACCTGGGATTAGGATTATCATTGTTATAATCATCATCAGCACATACTTGTCCACTGCTGGACATAGGCATTAGGATTATAACAATTTTAAATATTTGTTTGAAGCACCGATATCTATCAATGGGATTAAATGGAATAAGTGTGAATTATGTTTATTTTTATTTTATAAGTAAGTGATATGAATAGGACAGAAATATTTAAGTAGATATGCATGAAAATATAACCAACGTCGACTCCAAACTCACACAGTCACACAGTTTGGTGAGAAAAACGTTACTTGCAACAGAGTTTCTTGACGGCAGTTTCAAAATACGGGTCTTAAAGTCTCCATACAAATTAATAAAATGCATGGAACGTAAAGGAACGACAGTAAATGTACTTCTTGAAAGACGCCGGCGTAAAATGAGCTCTAAGTAATATTCGAAGTGCGAAAGGTATCACGGGCGGTGGTTAAACCAATTATCACCAACACTTTACATTTTTTTCTTGCTACGCCCTAATTATGAGACTAGTCCATCGAAGCCTGCTTCTGCCATGAAATATCGCTTTTTATGGAACATTCTCTACCCATTTATGGCGATCTTACCGACCGACATTTATTATTAGGTACCACTGTTTCAGAACTTTTGCCCGGTAATGTAGATACAAAAAAACAATGAATTCAAAAACGTATATTCAGTAAAGTTGTGGGTTTATATGCTCGTTCTACATCTCTTGGCAGCGTGTTTTAGGTGTATGATGTCGATACAGATGTGGTCAAGTGGCTGAAGACCTTGCCATACAAAAATGTATAAACAGAGAACAGCTTGGTTAAAAGACTACAATACATATAACATAATTCTACAGAATGATACCAAAATACTCTAGGTAGAAGGAGGCCTCTGTTTGCTTTTAGTTCGGTGTCAACGCACAGAAATAAAAAAAAATAGTTGTTCATACAAAATGTACAGATTGAATGTGTATTAAAAACAAAAATATTTTTTCTATGGTTGTTGATACCCACCAAAAGTCAATCACTAGGGTGCGTAGAAACGGCGGCCTTCAGTTTCATAGCTTATTTTCGCATCGCCTTGTATTTTTAGCGAGATAGGAATAAACGCGAATAAATCCGCGAGTGGTATTCTCGTACTTATTATAGGTACATATACGATTATGCTTCATAACCAAAGTCTGTCAAAACTAGTTTGTATCATTATATGATTAATAGATCAGGGCAGAAAGCTATTATACTTTATTACTCTTAATTGAGGCCTATTTACGTCTGTACTTATACAGTTTTTACAGTCCATGGTCAGGTATCTCTTTCGGTGTACTGTAGAACACTTTATTATGCCAACTTGTTTAGGACAAGGTACAAGAATGAATTTTCGGTGGTATTCAGATCTGCCCTTGAAGGATTCATGAAAACATAGTATAGTACAATAAAGCATGCCGTTGTTTCAGAAAGTATATCAAAATCATATGTATATAACGAGACAATAATGAGACAATGTTCAAATTTAAACTATACGGATCAATGAACTCAAGGAACTGTGACAATCATTTTTATGGCGGTATTGTCGAACTGACCTAGGAGGACACCATTAGACGTTTGAGAACGTGATTTTATGCACGGATGTATAATCATACAAGGATATTTTGGCGGATGAGTACTGAACATTGAATAATTCCTCGTCACTCCTCGTCGTTTGATTCCTCGTTTTTCTCCCTTTCTTATTTTAAGTTTGTATGACTTATTCCAAATATCTACCCTACTCTATAAAATCCACCCAACATAGTGGGAAAACACGCGTCCAAGATTTCACCTTGTATATAAAAGACATTGTAATTGTATGGCAGGGTGGATAATCGAGCGCGCATTTTTCGAATATCTACCCTGGGGTACATTTTCCGGGCTGGATAGTCGGAATAATACGTGTGTATTATGATTATTCGTCAAAACAAGTGTGTCAAAGTTCCCAGTCACACGCCAAAATATATAGATACTGACCACTTTGGCCCCCAGCAGTTGGCACTCGATGGCGGCACGCAGGCCGCACGGGCCCGCGCCAATAATCAGCACCCTGGTCTGTGCGCACGCACGCCCCTTCCCGTACACCTTGTGGTTGGCGCGGGCGTCGAACTTCTTGAACAACGCTTGTGCCTTCCACGAGCTCGCTAACTTCATCTGCAATAAACAACATGCCCTTGGTAAGATTATACCACGATTGGGAAGTTATTTCCACTTCAGTCTTATGAATGAATGGACGCTTTATACACTGTACATTAGAAATGTAAAAATTGACAATTAGATTGCAAAACGGGACCTTATCGCTCAGAGATTTCTTCCAGTTAACCTAATGTAAAGATTAAGGAACAAAACAGATAGATTAATTGAGTAGTTACTTAGTCTCCCTTCGGAGTGCTGGTCCCACTAGTGTCTAATACCGGTGGAACAAAACTTTTTGGTGGTCCCACCCGATGCGTACTTGACCATTATGTTGCGCTGTGGTATGTAGTCCCCGTTACTTGGAAAAACATGATAAACTAGAATTGTTAAAATAATTAACAATGCATATTTTTTCAGTACTCAAATAATATTCTTTCTAAAGTAATTCTTTCCAAACTTTCCAGCCAGTAAGTACTGAAGAATATTAATCTGATTAACGCACTTACCACAAGACTTTCTGTCAATTCGATACAAAATGGTCAAGTACGTATCAATGGTCAAGTATCTGGTACGACCACGAAAAAGTTTGGTCCCTCAGGTAGGACATAGTAGTGAGACCACCGTACTGAAGTGGTTACTCTCCTTTTATCTATGTATACTAATATCCATATTTTTATGGCATATTAGGTAGGTTTTGTTGCCCGTCTACTAATGAAGTAATGTAGCTGGTGTAGGTAGTTTCTAACACCAACTAGATGTGCACACAAAGTTTCATGAAAATAGGTCAAGCCGCTTCGGAGGCGTAAGGTTACGAAGATTGGGACACGATAATTTTAGATAGATATAAGATAATAAAGAATTTTGTTTATTACCTACTAATAAACATAATAACTATTGGTAGAATTTTATGATTATTCCGCCATTATTGTGAAAAATATAGCTTACATTTTATCCCGAAATCCCCAGAACAAAACGTAAGTAACACCGCGCCATACAGCTACCTTACAATTTGCTCATATAAACCCCGATTACCACCAAAGGTTCCGTGTCTCGTCCTTTCATTAGAAAACCCCCACCCATTTAGGATATGCAATTTAAAAAAGTCTTGAATGAAAAATTACACTCAATCGGTGCAGTAATTTGACCTGAGCGTTGATGAATCACAAAATGAATCAGACCTTTATACTTACGTATGTATACCTACAAACGTATATCTATCTATATACACTAAGGGACTTCGCGCGTGCTTCGTTTAAAATGTAACAAAAAGAAAACATTTTATTAGGTACCTATTATTCGCGTTGAAATGTAATAAACAATCATAAACCTATCCGCAGAAACCTCGTGTTCAGTGTGAATTGCGTCAATGTCGGACAGCTCCAATAGATACAGTCACAGACGAATAAATAAGAACAGTTCGTCTGCTTCTACTTCTAATATAAATCCGGTAGATTTGTTGTTTAGGTAAAAAAAAAGTACAGTATCAAAACATGTTTATGTTGTCACTTTCTTTAAACTTCTCGGAATTTTCTGGTAAATCGCGTCGTCGACGGCGAGCATAAGCAGGTCGTGCGCGGCATTAAAAGTATTACAATCAGCGGAAATTGATGTCTAAGTGGGTGGTATTCCAGAAACTGTGCAGATTCGCACAGTTGGCTGCGGTGACGGAATACCTACGGATGATTCCGATTCCAATTATATACCACACAGTGAGATATATGCTTGCATGCTACGTAAACACAATGACAGATATTTATATTAAGCAAACGCACAAGAATATTATCCATTAGATCATTTGGATACACAAATAAGTGTTTGTCTATTGCACACATTAGTTTTTTTTATTTTATATAAATCTGAAAATGTGACAACTATCTAATTACAACATGGCAAAAGGTTATGTTGTACCTAAAATATATTACACTCATCTACTAAAATCACCACTGATTAAAAATAATGTTGTGATAAGAAAAATACATACATACAAGACTGAACTATCCACATCTGATCATAGGGGGCTCAGCGTGATAGGTGACATGTCTAAACACCTTGTGGTATAGGAATTTACTTACGATGTTTTCCTAAACCTTAAATAAAAAATCCTTTGACACGCGCATATATAATAAAGACGATCTCGAAACCACATCATCTACTGGACATGTATGATTATGTTTATATTTACTGCACCATTTATGTACATACTGAGTCAATTTATTTGCATAGGTATTGTAAAAATGACACCTATTAAAAGAACAATAATGTCGTTCGCCAATGCATTTTATCATTACACTCAGCAAACTTAGACTGAATTTTCACAAGACAAAGCAGTATTTACAATGTTTGTTGAAATGTCATTGTTCGTTTTGCAACTTGGTGACAGCGCATACCGAATACCATTGATATATTATGCGCGTCCGCTAAGCCACAATACAATGCATAAATAATACAAATTCACCTTCAACCGAGCAACATCCAAAGAACAACCCACAACCCCTATTTGCCAAGGTAAATTCAGGTGATCGCTTGTTGCCCACAATTGTAATTCGAAACAGGTTCAATAAGCAACAGGCTAAGCAGAAAAACACCTACGAATGTTCAAACAGATTTGCATTATTAGGGGTCAACGTAAACGTCTTGCAATTTCAGCCGAAGTTCTTATAGCAGAAACTAGGCACATAAAATATAGTTTTAGTTTCGCTAATTATTCGTACATCCTTAATTCATACTTGAAACATTACACCTGTTTATTAAATACTAATATTACACATGTGGCCACTAGTCAGACTCCGTGTGTCACTGTAAATTCCATACCCGCTTTATGTATACACTGCCATATAACTAAAATAATTGTATATAAATAAAGAAGTACATATTTAGAATCTATTTCGAGTACGTTGACCAACACAATTCATGTCATGCCAAATACAAGCCAGGTGACATCAACACCGCGGTCGACGTCGCTTTCCATACTGATTCGTAACACTCCAATTAATACAAACATTACGTTCAAAGGGATATTAATGTGCCGTTTTCACGAATTACCCTCCATCACGTACGACCACTGAATTCTCCCCCTCTTGATACCCTAAACGGGGATAACGCACAGCATAAAACAAAACTGTATTTCTTTTTCATGGATAAATGTACAAAAATATAAACCTAACGCAACACAAACATCATTTCATGTCGATCGTTGCGCGAACATATATTTTTTTAAACCGACGAAATTTTTCATCGCCAGTGTTGTTTCGCACAAGCATGGACAATAAGAAAGCATGAAATGCTTTATTAGCTATTCAGCTATGCGATGCAAGGTGTGCATCACTAAACTGTACGTCTCACAATTCACTTTATACAACATCGATACATAGTATGCAGATATCAAATAAAAAGTAGTATACGATTAGTTGGTTAGTAACAATATGAATTGCATTTAAGAATGCAATCGCACATTTTTGAGAGTGAGTGAAAGAGTGAACGTGCAGTTAGTAGTTTCGCTAGGCTAAGTTTCGAGACGCCCATGTGTTATACATCGCACAAATTAAGGACAGTGGTTGTCGAAAGCGGAACGAGCGCGGCGACGTGCGGGCGTGTTCGTCAGTGCGCTAACCTTCAGTTTGGGATAGAAGTCCGGGAGCCGGTTAGGTTTCAGGTTGAGTGTGTTGCATATCTCGCGGTGCAGCGCCAGAATCTGCTTCATGGTGCCGGCGGAGCAGAGGTGGTCGAACATCTCCGCCGCGAGCGCGCACTCCGGCGGCGTCGGCTCCACGCGCACCCCCCTGTTCATCTTGCCTCACCTGACAAGAAACAATATAATTATTATCAATACCTTTAAGCATTAAAATACACAACATAAACCCAGTCCCTTCTGTACTATACACAATGTAATAAATAATACTGCGCAGAATATGAGACAAAGTATTATAAGAAATGTGTAACTACATAAAAAAAAGTTTCGTTCCTGTTTCTGTCGCCAAATATTATACTTTATATTAGAAACTAGACATTATAATGAAAAGTAGTAACAACATTTCAAATAAATACCAAAGGAAATTCCCTATTGGCGCTTAGATAGTCAAATTGGTATCATTAATGGTAACGATCGATAACCCATTTAGCACTCTGAGAGTCCTAATTGCGCCGTGTATTGGAAGAAACCATTATTCTTACGTCGCGACTTATCCCCCTGGGGTACTTAAAAAACGATTAACCTCTGAAAGTAGCACGACTATTATCGATATTAATATTGCGACTACAAGTAGGTTACAAATACACTATTTTTAAGATATCTAACTTCGTTGGTATACGTCCCCCGCAAAGATTAAATGATTCAACGCGTCACTTCAAATTTGACGAAACCAGGCTACATTATATTTTCTATTATTATACGCATTATAACTCATCTCGTTTAATAAGGCCTGGAATGTTTTCATAAATAAAAATAAATACACCTTTAAATCACAAATCTGGTACGGTTCATTTATAGCTCCCTTTCTTTTAAATACAGTTATAGCAGCTGTGTATAATAATTCGCTTTTTAGTGAAACCGCACTAAACGGGTAGTATGTACAATGTACATCACATTCACGACCCATCTTATGTTTATATTCCTACACAAATTAGTATAATATTGTTAGGTTCAAAAACGCACAACTACCGTTGACTGAAACTGCCAGTGTCACACATAAGTGATTTCGCAGCTTCGAAGTAAATGCCCACGAAATGAGTCAAAAATGAAATGGTTTTTAATGTATACATAGGTACGCGAGTTTCTATATTATGCATGTTTAGCTAAAGTGGTAATAAATCGTGCGTTCTCATTGATATAACGTCGCACTAACGAAACGACAATAAACAAAAGACCGCCGACACGAAGACAACGATTATCTCGACGATGTGCAAGATAAAGATTTAAGATTATGTTTCATTAAACAGACAGCGGCTAGAAAGCGTTGCTGCTTTGTCTCGCTGTTTTAATTGTTAGGTCATTAAAAATAGTAGGCCACTACACTGCACTGCACAGTGTGCGAATGTTATCTAATGTGGAGGAAAAACTAAACAATCCGGCACTTTGGTCGGCCAACAGTTTTCCACTAGTTACGTGCGCGGTGTGGGTCATGGATCACTGTATTTGCTGCGAAGTGGAAAATTACACTGCACACAGCGCTCTCAAATTGGGTGGTCACGTTATAATAAACACTTGCGCGTGTTTTTGGCACAACGTTCACACCTAATTTTTTTCAGCTTAGAATGTATACTTACAACAGCTTTCCAATAAAGTATTTCGGTGGATCTTAAAAAGAAGGTAGATAGATAGCGGCGTCGACGATCGCGAACAATGACGCATACGAGTCAATATACTTTTAAGGAAAGGAAACATTAATACAGGGTGCAACTAACGGCGAGTAAAATACCTGCGTGGTTACGTCTGTGCGGACGCCTACTCGGGAATTCTGAATTGCAAAACGTATGAGCCCAAACGGATATTATAATTAACGTACAGACCGGTCTAAACTTCGTAAAGTCAGCCGCTGCGTGGTACGTAGGTACGGAACGTATGCGGCACGGAATATACATAAACCGCTGCCACTGTATTGTGTATGTACACTTTACATAAATACTGTGGTTTTAATAACCTATTATTAATATAAATCGATAAACACTCATAATTTACAACTCATTAGAGTCGTCTGTTGCATAACGATAATATGAATGCAAGCTTATGTTATAGTAATAATAATTATTAATGTAATATTTATTTATAGCATGAACAACGAGGTATTTTTAGGCATGTGTATAGAAGTAGGTGTTTAAATTATGACAATAATGGTTTTGTATTAACTTATCCCAACTGGCCAAAGTATCATACAAGTATATGGCCTCTTGAACTGATTTAACCATTTCTTGTATGATATAAATCATGTAGAACAAAATATTTCTCGAATACAACCATATACATAATGTATAATATGTCGCCAAGAATTCCTAGGAAGGAATGCCACTATACGCGCGTATTGAATTCAAAAATACCAAACTATTAATACAGCATGACCATTATCGTCAGCACTACTGACCCACATCCGCACTGGTGCCCAACTCTACTAAACGCAAAATAGTGTCTTAGGCCCGTATGCTGAAACTCCGCTCAAACACATGACAGAACTCTGATCAAGTAACGTTTGTCAAATTTTCTTCAAGCGACACTTGAGAATTCATTATTATTTCAGAACACGTGGGTCTAAATGGTCTGCCAATGACGTCGTTTCTCATCACTGCGGCTAATAAGCCGCAATGATGTTGAGATGAGAATGCTCATATTGACCATTATTAAAACTCTTGTGCCGTAAAATGCTGACAGGGCTTTAGTTTGAAAGTACTAACAGCTATCTTCTTTACTTCTATGGATCCAAGAATACAACTTGCAATTGCGTGGTGCCTGCATTGGACACAGTGGTGTGGACTTTAAAAAACTACATAGATACGTGTTACGAATAGTCACAAACGTCTTATTACGAACGCTGCAATTTTGGGTTTTAATATACGCTATTACGAGGAAACTGTGTGTTGAAAAACGTCTAATAACTATTTCACTTGTTTTATCTTTTCATTCATAGAATATGTGCAAAAAATCAATAGATCCTGTTAATTATGCCTAGCTAGAACAATGAATTGAAATAATAAAATTAGACTGTCGGAAAACCAGAGGCTTATTTCCCTTTCACCCATAATCATGAACTATCTTGATGAATAATCGGCAATACGAAATTTTTACTTAGTTTTTATTCGTAAGACGATTGGCAACCCGGCAGGGATTTACAAGGTGCGCTTAATTGGACGCATTGGGTCGAATATAAAACCAACACATCGAATATCATAAAAGTGTGCCTTTCATTCCAGAAATGACTATGTTTTATGTATAAAGGAAAGTAGAAAATGAAGCAATAAATGGTCGAGAATCTTTTATCTGCTAGGCATGTCATTTTAACAAATAATTGCTTTGTGTATTTTTTTATTTCTTGAGTTGCTGATTGAGATCTGTGTATTTGTATTAGTATATTTAAATACTCACACGATATTTTGTGTGCACTCCTAATTACACAACAGTTCTTTTTTTGTGAAACGCACATTAGTTACTTGGCACATTACAAAAATATGATATAGCTATTATTTATTATACCGAACTTATGTGCGGTACAATTAAATATCCTTTAATAGGCATAACAAATAGTTTTAGTCACAAGATTTGTGATAAACTTACGCCACATACCCATTTTAACAATTTAAAGCTAAATTAATATTCACAAAACAGGTAAAATTTACAACTTTTCGTAGGTGTTATTCTATATAAATGTATAAGCGAAATAAATTCCTGCTTTAGCATTAGTTTGTAATAAAATATAGGCGTTAAGCTTCAACATGTTGACAATTTAAAGTATCACAAATAAAAGATTAGGCAAAAACATGCATTGTGTAATGAATTTATGTACTGGGCCATTAGAATTGGGTGTAGCTGATTGTGTAGGATGAAACCAGCAAAAATATCGGTAGGCGCAATGCGACGGCGCGGCTGCGGCGGGCGCACGGACCGCCGGCATGCCAAGTGGGACATGTGACGTCGCTGATCACCGCCGGCGGTCACTGGGCCTTGCACACACTGCATACCTGGCTCAACACTCTCAAATAATATTTCCCACTAAACTATACCAACAGCGAAAACCACAATAACTGAAATAGGTGCGCCGCTATAACATGAATTTATGATCAACTATTTGCAGGTGTGACTACAAAATTTTTATATTTTACATCGTGTATGACATCCCAATGAAATAACTTATACGTTTAACATCATTAGCGGACTTGATAAAAAGTATTACACCGATGGACCTTAGCATCTGATTCCACTGACACAATTATTTTTTAGAGAATTTCATTCCGCTCATAGTTAAAAACGTAACAGCAAAAACTTGGCATTGTGCCTATTTGACCTGCTCCGTATTACGTATGATCATCCAAATGGTGTGCCATCCCTTAAAACACTAACAAACAACAGTGATTCTTGTAAAAATATGTCAACTGATATAAACAAATGTAACAACATATCAATATCAATCTAATATATAAAATTCTCGTGTCACAGTTTTCGTTGCCATACTCCTCCGAAACGGCTTTACCGATTTTACCAAATTTTATATGCGTATTCAGTAGGTCTGAGAATCGGCTACTATCTATTTTTTATGTATCTACCAGTTGTATTTTTCCCAATACAC
>SJJU01009819.1:0-10515 GCA_012932125.1 Conopomorpha cramerella | reverse complement strand
ATAAAATAATTTATGTCAAGAATAAAGATAAAATTAAAATCAAATTAGAATTTTAAAATCAAAGATAAAAATTAGAAAATAAAAATAATATAAAATATCGGAAATAAAACAAAATTTAAAAAGAATCAATATTAAAATCAGAATAAATTTAAATTAATATTAAAATCAGAATAAATTTAAATTAAGTTAAAATCGAAATTAAGACCGGAATAATATCAGAAATCTAAATTACACAATTAAAATAGGCTTACAATTAATTTACAGTGACAATCAATAAATCATCAATGTCTGTGATTCTACAAAATGAATCAATTATATGAGGTTGTTGTGGAATATTTATTAAACTATACTTATAATTAAACTATATTGCAAAAAGCACACGCAGTTAAAATGGTAATTGATTGAGTCACTATGAAAATCAATAAAATTATCAGTAGGATCAATGGATTAGCTTACATGAAGAATACGTATCAATTATAAAGTTATAGATGTCAGTAATCAGTTACAGTAGTTGCTGCGTTTTTAAATATGAGATACAATTTCAATTGGCAATGAAAAGCTTATAAAGAGTTTTCGTAGTAAACACTTGTATTAGCTGATTAAAGCACTGGGCCAAAATTAGGTCGTAAGCGGTAACTTAGAAACAGTAGCAGATAGTAGCAATTAGGCAATATCACAGCAGAATAAAATTAAATTACAAGCTGATACATCCCTTATAAGCTCAGCGATAAAAACAAGCAACTTTAGCTACCGACTGTAAGCATATAGGCAAACATAGCAAAGCAAAGCAAGCAAAGCAGAAACAGTCGCCTGTCCCATCAAGTACAATCACTGTGAATTAACAAATAGAACCTTATATAATAAAATAGAACAGATTGTTATGTCAAAATATAATATTGAATTAATTGGAAAATATGAGAATGAAATCAGTTATAATAAGACCAGGTATAATAACGTTACAATGTAGGCGGATGATTATGAATTGAAGCTGTAGGCTGTTTGAATATGTTTAGCCAGGCAATTAAGCAAGCAAGGAAAGCAAAATGCGAGCGCACAGCACTGCGGCAGTAAGAAATGGAGATATTACAAAAGTAGTATAAAATAGTTCTGCCGACGCAGTAGTCACGGGGTTTTTTTTTTTTTTTTTTTTTTTTTTTTTTTTTTTTTTTTTTTTTTTTTTTTTTTTTAATTTATTAGGAATTCACTGCTCTTTACAATAGTGAAAACCGCGTGTCTCTGTGACGCGTGGTGCCCCAGTTACGTGCGTTTAAACTTTTCCAAGATGGCGGACAATATGGCGGCGTTTATCTTGGAAAAATCACAACTTGGTCAATTTTAGACCTACGGAGCCCTGGTTTTCAACACCTATAGGGGTTTTTCATGGACTACGCGATAGGCAGATAAAATACTCTATGTAGAGTGCGTCTCTATGTAGAGCCGTTATAGGTGTGGGCAGAAAGTGGTCGCTCATGCGGTCCTTGTGGTGAAAACCCGGCCTCCGTAGGCCCACGCAATCCCAACTTATCCTACAGAGAAAATTTTCAAGATGGCGGCCAAAATGGCCGCTCCGGACACAACTCTCGCCCCCTTATGTTAAAAATGGCCGTGTTTGGGCTCGTTTTAAAGGTCTCAACAAGGGTGATTGATTGAGATTAGGATTTCAGGTCTATTTGACACACACAATTTTTAAATTACAAAAAACAGATTTTTTAACTTGAAACTTAATTTTAAAATTACCTGCAGATTTAAAACTTCTTATTTTATGATTGATCTGGTTCAAAGCTTAATTTAGGCGATTTTACAGAGTACAATCCTAGGCTTAGGTAATCTGCAAGGGGTGGTTTTGTTCAACCCTTGATATTAAAAAATTTATAAAAAATAAACTACTTAACTTACAGCTATGAATTCTTCAGAGTAGGTGCGGGCCCAGTCTTGCCTTCGCTTGATCCAATAATAATATGTAGGTGTCGATCTAGTTTTCTTGATATTTATTTTTGAAATTTTCAGGATTTTCGGAGCCCAATTTTTCCGTTGATTTTCAATATTTTTCTCCGGATGAAACGGCTATGGGCTCGTTACCCTGATGTCCTTCGAATGGCCTTCTCAAAATTTGGAGACCTCCCCCCCTTCGCAGAGCACGTGTACACGTGGTTTCCGGTTTTTTCAGGATGACGTCACTCTGCGTGGAGGGAAAAATCCCGGAGAGGTCTCTTCTTGTGTGGCTTCCAGAGACGCACAAAATGGAGTGTAAAAATATATATGTCACCGCTTTAGTTTTTGAGTAATTAACACTTTTCTGTTAGAATTTTAGCGAAAATTGTACACATTTGCACGGTAAACAAAGAAAACTTTCTCAGTTTTCCACTTTTCTTCCTGAAATTTTGTCCGCACCTCGGGCACACACTTGCACAACTTTTGGCGTTCACAGAATTAATATTTCACTGTTTTTGGATTTTTTGTGAATTTTTTTGTGCGGAGCTAAAAATTTTGCTGCACACCGCAAAGTTGTTAGAAGCGTACTGGTTAGGTTAGGTTAGGTTAGGTTAGGTTAGGTTAGGTTGGGGTGCGAAGTCAGATCGCCTCCTCGTGTGCCTGACTGTTATTGGGTACCTCCTCGCGGGGTAGCCCTTTAGCAGTCGGGCCGGCGCACCCTGGGCAACGGCAGAATGTGCATCAGTCGTCGGCTCGCGCTGGCGGCCCATGCCATTCTGACGGCCGAGAATCTGACACCATCGTCGCTCCGGGCCCCTCTGCTCTATCAGAGGGCTCCCCTGGAGCGGCAAGGACAGGGCCTTCGGAGTCCCGTCCGCCCTGTCACACATCGTAACCCGACCTGACCGAGGGTCTGGTCGACAACGTCCGGACTGCGAGGAGTCAACCTCTATAAAAAATCCCCAATTCCACACGCTGGGAAACCGTGGCGTGTGGATGCCCTCCGGAGCGGCAGCAGGGCACAGCTGTCTCTAGCGGACCCGGTCCTACAGCGGTCACTGTAGGAACAGCTTAAAATGGATTGTGATAAAACTGTAGATATTCCCCGGGTGGGTCCCGTCCGAGAGGACGGGGAATCCCACACCATCCCGCAAGGGGTGGTCTGCCCCTGTGTTACGGGGGGGGCACACGTCCATTCGGCGCTCTGCGCCAACCGGCCTAACGATCCGGCTAGCCACCGGCGCCGTGGGGTTTTGGGGCCCCACGGTGTGAAATGCGCCACCCACACCGACGAAGCGCCGCCGAGTCCTGGGGAGGACGCCGCTGACGCTGGAGAGTTCGCCTGGGCGGACGAGGTCTCCAGCGGCAGCGAGGCGATGGCAGTGGATTCTGGAGGCTCCACCTCGGAGACCTCCACCAAGGCCATGCGCCGTAAGAGGGCGCGCCCCCTGTCTGCTGTCGTGGCTCAGCTTCCTGAGCTCGACAGCAGCCAGGGAGAGGAGGATGCGCCAGCGGAGCCACCGCAGGCGCCTCCCAAACGCGGGAGAGGGCGGCCCCCGACGACGGGCGAATACATCGGCGTGGGCAAGGCCCGCGCCGAGGCCCAAGCCGCCCGACGGGAGGCCGCCCGCAAGGAGACCTCCGAACGACCGGAAGCAGCAGCTCCAATTAGAGAAAGGGCCCCGCCGAGTGCCCTTAGGGAGGCCCGAGCGGCACCCGACTCCATGGCCTCCGCCGACCTCCACCGGAGGGTGGAAAAGGACGTGGAGTCCATTCTGTGGGTTGCCGCTAAATCCTCGAACCTAAAGGGCACTTTCCAGAAGTCCCTGAAGGAAGCGGCGGGGTCCATGTGGGCAATCATGGACGAGCTGCTGACGCGCACCTCTTCGGACGAGGTGCGTACCCTGGAGCGGGAGAAGAGGCTTCTGCAGGCGGAGCTCGACAGGGAGAGGGCCGATAAGGCCGCAATCCTCTCCCAGCTCCAAGAGCTCCGCCGTAAGGTGGATTCGCTGGAGACCCGCTCCAGGGCTTCCGGGGCGGGCGTGGATCGCCCCGCACTGGACGAGCTTAGCCGCTCAATCATCGTCCAGTGCGGAACGATGATGAACGCCCGGCTGGAGGCGCTGGAGGGGCGCCTCCTGCCGGCCAAAAGGCTTCGCCCGCCTCTGGCGGCCGACACACGGGCCGCAGAGACGAGCGCTGTCCCTCGTTCCGGTTCGGGCAAGAAAAAGGGTAAGGGCAGGGGTAAAAAAGCCTCAGCTCAGGCCCCGACCCCTGCCCCAAGAAAACAGGGCCCGGAGCGGCCGTCGCCGCAGCCGGGACCGTCGGTCCCGGCTGCCAGCGTGCCGCGCCCGGCACAGGAGGCGTCCTGGGTGGAGGTGGTAAAGCGCGGGAAACGCGCTGGCGCCAGACCACCTCCCCCGAAGCCAGTCATCCAGCCGGCGAAGCCGAAGCCGCCAAAAAAGGCAAAAAGAAGGGTGTCGCCCCTGGCTCCCTCCGCGTCCCGCGCACGGTGGCGGTTTCGCTGTGCCTGGCGCCGGGCGTGGAGGAACAGGGCGACACCTGGGCCAAGATACTGACTGAGGCTCGCGAGAAAATCTGTCTCGCGAGCCTCGGTATCAATAGAATTTGTTTCCGGCGGGCCCATAACGGGGGCCGACTACTGGAGCTCCCGGGCACCGCCGAAGAAACAGCTGCAAAAGCCGATGGCCTCGCAGGCCGCCTCCGGGAAGTCCTTTCCCCGGAGGTGGTCAAGGTGTCCAGGCCCGTCAAGTGCGCGGAGCTGCGCTTGGCGGACCTGGACGACTCGGTGACGGCAGAGGACATTGTCGCCGCCGTGGCTGCGGCAGGTGGTTGCGCCCCTGTTTCCATAACGGTGGGGCGCACCACGGAGGCGGCCGTCAGAGGCCGCTCCCGGACCGTATGGGTCCGCTGCCCGGTCGCGGCGGCCAAGGCCCTGGGCCAGTCGGGCCACGTTAACGTGGGCTGGTCCAGGGCCCGAGTGACCCTTTTGGAGCCGCGGCCGATGCGCTGCATGCGCTGCCTGGAGCCGGGCCACGCACGGGCGACGTGCACGTCGCCCGTGGACCGCACCGACCATTGTTTTAGGTGCGGTCAGCCCGGCCACAAGGTGCGCGATTGCAGCGCATCGGAGGCCCACTGCCCCCTATGCGCCGCGGCCAAAAAGCCTGCGGGCCACCGCGTGGGGGCAAAAACCTGCGTGGCCCCTTTGGGCCACAACAACAACAGCAATAGCCGGAGGGCCAAACAACGTCGCGCCAAGAAGAAAGGCCCTCCGGCCACAACAACAGAAGCAGCAGGGGCCTCCGAACCAATGGAGGCCCAGGAGGAGACCACCGCACCCACATAATGGCAAATAGGGTGCTTCAGGGGAACCTCGGCCGCTGCGCCTGCGCTCAGGACTTGTTTGTCCAGAGCATGGCGCAGTGGTCGATCGCCGTAGGAATCGTGTCCGAGCCCAACTATGTGCCGAATTCCCGCACTTGGGTCTCGGACCTCGACAGACTCGCCGCCATCAACGTCAAGGCGGACCTCTGGTTCGAGGAAGTGACTCGGAGGAGCGGCTTCGTCTCAGCTGTAGTGGGGGAGATCGTGTACGTCTCTGTATACTTCTCCCCCAACAAGCCGCTCTCCGAGTTCGAGGAGTTCCTCGCCGAGCTGGAGGCCGCCGTCCTGCGAGCCCGCCCCCGTCAGGTGCTAGTCGCCGGTGACTTCAACGCCAAGTTCCCTCTCTGGGGATCACCGGCGACGAACGCATTCGGCGGGGCGGTGGCAGAGTGGGCCGTTGCGGCGGGTCTGTCGGTCCTCAACCGGGGCAGCGCTCCGACCTGCGTGCGCTGGAACGGGTGGTCCATCGTGGACCTATCGTTTGCGACTCCCGTGCTGGCGCACCGGGTCGCGGACTGGAAGGTGCTGACCGAGATCGAAACGCACAGCGACCACAATTATATTCGCTACGAGATCTCGGTCGCACCGACCGCCCCGGTTGTCGGTTCCCCTGGAGGGGGGGTTCAGCCCCCCCGGTGGTCTCTGAGGAGACTCGACGTGGGCCTCCTCAGGGAGGCCGCAATCGTCATGTCCTGGCTCCCGATGCCGCCGAGCGACGCGCTGGAGGTGGAGGGGGAGGCGGAATGGTTCCGTGAAGCCCTGACGCAGGTGTGCGACGCGGCCATGCCTCGCGTCGGGCCTCCACCTCCGCGACGACGGGTACACTGGTGGACGGACGAGATCGCAGAGCTGCGTACGCTCTGCATCCACGCGCGCCGCCCGTACACCAGGTACCGCGGACGACGGCATCGGGACCCGGAGGAGGAGCTCCGGCTGCGCCTCGCCTACGGAGCCGCCAAGAAGGAGCTGCGCACGGCCATCCGGGCGGCCAAGGAGGCCGCCCACCGGGAGACGCTGGAGACTCTAAACCAGGATCCTTGGGGGCGCCCCTACCAGGTGGCGCGCAAGAAGATGCGGCCCTGGGCGCCCCCGATCACCACGAGTCTCCAGCCGGAGGCCGTGCGCGAGGTGGTCGCGGCGCTGTTTCCAGCTCGCGACCCACTGGCGGCTCCGCGCTTGGCGATAGCGGCGCAGCCGGAGCTCGACGAAGAGGAGAACCCGAACGCGGTGGTGCCGGCGGTGACGCGCCCCGAGTTGGCGGGGGCTGTGAAGCGCCTCCAGGGAAAGAGAGTTGCTCCCGGCCTCGACGGCATACCGGGCAGAGCCTGGGTGCACGCTCTGAGGCCGTACCTGGAGGCGAGACTTCGCGCCCTGTTCTCCGCGTGTCTGCAGCGGGGCGCCTACCCCGCGCAGTGGAGAACGGGGAAGCTGGTCCTCCTGCGAAAGGAGGGCCGCCCCGCCGACTCGGTTTCGCCGTCGGCGTTCCGGCCCATAGTGTTGCTCGACGAGTCGGGGAAGCTCTTTGAGCGCGTCCTGGCTAGGCGGCTCGTCGGGCACCTCGAGTTGGTAGGGCCGGACCTATCAGACCACCAGTTCGGGTTCCGGCGTCACAGGTCCACCATCGACGCAGTGAAGAGGGTTCGTGCCATAGCGGACGACGAGGTCTCCCGGGGCGGGGTGGTGTTGGCGGTGTCGCTCGACATCGCCAACGCGTTCAACACCCTGCCCTGGTCTTGCATTCGGGAGGCGCTCGTGTACCATCGGGTGCCTCCCTACTTGAGGCGAGTCCTCGAGGCGTATCTCTCGGGCCGGTCGATTCAGTATCCCGGCCGGGAGGGTTGGTGCCGTGCGGACATGACGTGCGGTGTTCCACAGGGGTCCGTGTTGGGGCCCCTGCTGTGGAACATCGGCTACGATTTTGTGCTGCGCGGTGCCAATCTCTGGGGTGTCGAGTTGACGTGCTACGCCGACGACACCCTGGTTACGGCTCGGGGACGAGACCATAGGGAGGCCGTCGTCCGCGCGACTGCCGGCGTGGCGCAAGTCGTGCGCCGCATTAGGCTTTTGGGCCTAGAAGTGGCCCTGAACAAGTCCGAGGCTCTGTGGTTTCACGGGCCTCGGAACGGGCCACCCCAGGGCTTCAACGCGATAATAGTGGGCGGAGTGAGCATCGGCGTCGAGTCCACCCTCAAGTATTTGGGGCTGGTGCTCGACGGCCGGTGGCGCTTCCACGCCCACTTTGAACGCCTTGGGCCGAGGTTGCTGGTGGCGGCTGCCGCCTTGAGCAGGCTGATGCCCAACCTCGGAGGCCCGAAAGCCTTCTGCCGGCAGTTATACGGGGGGATTGTGCGGTCCATGGCCATGTATGGAGCCCCGGTGTGGGCGGACGCCCTGCAAGACCGCGCCGCTGCGGCGCCGTTGCTCCGTCCGCAGCGGGCGGTCGCCACGAGGACGATCCGGGGCTACCGCACAGTCTCCCGGGAGGCCGCGTGCCTCCTGGCACGAACCCTGCCGTGGGACCTCGACGCGCAAGCCCTCGCCCAGACCTACAACTGGCGCGAGGGCGAACGCGCTCGAGGCCACTGGCCGACGGGGAGAGAGGTCGAAGCGCGCCGACTCGTGTTCGACGACGAGGCGCGACGCAAATGGGCGCTCAGGTTGGCAAACCCGAGCGCGGGGCTCAGGACGGTGCGAGCCATCGCTCCCGTCCTAGAGCAGTGGCTGGAGCGGCGTCACGGGTCGCTGAGCTTCCGGCTGACGCAGGTGCTCACCGGGCATGGTTGCTTCGGGAGGTACCTGTGTCGGCTGGGCAGGGAGCGTGACGCTCGCTGCCACCACTGCTCCGACTGCCCCGACGACACCGCCGAGCACACTCTCGCAGAGTGTGCGGCCTGGGCGTCCGAGCGCGCGGCTCTCGTGGCCGTCGTCGGACCCGACCTCTCCCTGTCGGCCCTCGTAGCGTCGATGGTGGACCGCGCCGAGGCGTGGAGCGCTGCGGTCTCCTTCTGCGAGCGCGTCATGCTCGCGAAGGAGGCCGCCGAGAGAGAGCGCGAAGCGGCGGACCCGTCCCGGGTTCGTCGCCGCGGCGGTCGAGGCGCGTGACCGCCGCGGAAGCCCTGCAGTTCCGGGCGTGTTAGAATAGGGCTGCGGTTCTCCCTTGCCTGTCGTAAGAGGCGACTAAAAGGCACCGGGGGGTCGGTCGCGCGCATGGCGGGGGCCTGCGCGCGGTCCACACCGACCCCCCCAACGAGGGCGACGGTGCCACGTGACTTCGGCACCGTCGCCTCACGTCGAGGCGTACGCGGGGAGGGCCACAAGCCCCTCCCCGCAGGGTAGAGGGCCCGCCCCCTTACAGCGGGCCCTGCGCGGCCGGTGTCCCCTGAAGTTGTGCTCTAGGGTGTTCCGGGGGCACCGGCTCTTTCGCGCAGAGAAGTCACCGGGGGGTTTTAGTGGAATCACCACATAACCCCGTCGTCTCCCCCGCAGACGACGGGGTATCCGAAGGGATTTCCCCCCGTCAACAAAAAAAAAAAAAAAAAAAAAAAAAAAAAAAAAAAAAAAAAAAAAAAAAAAAAAAAAAAAAAGGTTAGGTTGGGGTGCGAAGTCAGATCGCCTCCTCGTGTGCCTGACTGTTATTGGGTACCTCCTCGCGGGGGTAGCCCTTTAGCAGGCGGGCCGGCGCACCCTGGGCAACGGCAGAATGTGCATCAGTCGTCGGCTCGCGCTGGCGGCCCATGCCATTCTGACGGCCGAGAATCTGACACCATCGTCGCTCCGGGCACCCTCTGCTCTATCAGAGGGCTCCCCTGGAGCGGCAAGGACAGGGCCTTCGGAGTCCCGTCCGCCCTGTCACACATCGTAAGCCCTGTGGGATTCCTCCCCAGGGACCGAGGGTCTGGTCGACAACGTCCGGACTGCGAGGAGTCAACCTCTATAAAAAATCCCCAATTCCACACGCTGGGAAACCGTGGCGTGTGGATGCTCTCCGGAGCGGCAGCAGGGCACAGCTGTCACTAGCGGACCCGGTCCTACAGCGGTCACTGTAGGAACAGTTAAAAATGGTTGGTTCCAATACACAAAATATTCCCCGGGTGGGTCCCGTCCGCAAGGACGGGGAATCCCACACCACCCCGCAAGGGGTGGGCTGCCCCCAGTGTACGGGGGGGGCAAACCACCATTGTGCGCCTTGCGCACATCGGCTTGGCGACCCGGCTAGCCACCGGCGCCGTGGGGTTTTGGGGCCCCACGGTGTTAAATGTGCTACCCAAGCACAGCATGCTCTCCGCGACTCGGACGATGTCTCGAGCGACGCGGGGAGCGACGTCATGTCTTTCGACTCCGGGGAGTCCACCCCGGAGCCTGGCAAGGCGCGGCGCAAGCGCGCGCGCATCCCCTCCTCCGTCTCGGTCCAAGTCTCGGACCTAGATACCAGCCAGGGAGAGGAGGAGGAAGCGCCGGCAGAGCCTCCCAAGCGGGGGAGAGGGCGACCCCCCACCCACGGGGAGTACATCGGCCTGGGCAAGGCTCGCGCCGAGGCCCAGGCCGCCCGAGGGAAGCCCTCGCTAAAGAGGCCTCCCTGACCCCCCCAGTTGTTCCCGCGCAGCAGAAGCGCGAAAGGGCCCCACCAAGTGCCCTGAGAGAAGCCCGAGCGGCGGCACCCGGCGAGATGACCTCCGCCGACCTCCACCAGAGGGTGGAGGAGAATGTGGGGGTTATCCTCGACGTTGCCGCCAGATCGGGCAACTTGAAGGGCACTTTCGTGAAGGCCCTCAAGGACGCGGCGGGGCTCCTTCAGGGGGCCCTCGAGGAATTCGCCATGCGCACCCCTACAGAAGAGGTGCGCATCCTCCACAGGGCGAACCGGTCCCTTCAGGCGGAGCTCGAGAGAGAGAAGGCGGACAAGGCCGCAATCTTGTCCCAACTCCAAGAGCTCCGCCTGAAGGCGGGGCCGACAGAGACCGGCCCCAGGGCCCTCGCGCAACAACCCGCGCAAATAGTGGAGAAACCCGCACTGGAGGAGCTGACGCGCTCAATCGTCGCCCAGTGCGGGTCCATCATGAACGCCCGGCTGGAGGCGCTCGAAGAGCGCCTCCTACCGGCTAGGAGGGTCCGTCCGCCGCTGGCAGCCGACGTCCAGGCTGCAGCGGCAAGCGCCGTCCCCCACACCGGGCCTCA
>SJJU01009816.1:16528-28306 GCA_012932125.1 Conopomorpha cramerella | reverse complement strand
TGATGATAGACATTCCATACTCATATTCTTTAACAAGTACTTATCAGTCAAAATGTAATTCCAGGTTCACGGTTGTATCAATTGGTAAAGGCAAGTCACTGGTGCAATCAGTGCCTGGTGAGCTGAATTTGGACCACACATTGCTACTACAGAAGGCCAGTTCCCTTGGGACTGCTTGGCTCTCGGCCAGCATACTTACTGGTGATCTTGGGTAAGATTCATTCAAATCTTGATACTAACTATACACACCCATATACAATGTTTGAAATAATACTAAGGGGTGGTTAGTCCACATATCTCTAATTCATACTATATGTGTCTACATCATGCCTATCTCACAAGAGTAGACAGAGACAATTGGTACAGTAAATTTGTATTTCTTCTAAGAAAAAACTTTGTACCAAGCCTAAATACGGCCTTGAAAATAGGATTTTTATAGTTGATGGATCAACACCAATACATACACATGTATGTTATCACCCCTGTCTCCCAGTGCGGTAG
The DNA here is from genome assembly GCA_012932125.1 of Conopomorpha cramerella. Taxonomy (NCBI): domain Eukaryota; kingdom Metazoa; phylum Arthropoda; class Insecta; order Lepidoptera; family Gracillariidae; genus Conopomorpha; species Conopomorpha cramerella. The sequence goes on along the minus strand of SJJU01009816.1, from coordinate 27,805 downwards.
CTAGTGACAATTGATAGGGTAAATACCTACAGTGTTGATGTGAGGAATGTGTTAACAATTAAATGTAACAACCATAAAACTGCGTACTGAGCATCAGGAGTAGTTTATTATTATTAGTTATATTTTTTCATGCCCTTTTTTAAGTGAGGCCATTGTTAAAATAACTAAACTTTTATGCGTTTTTAATGAAAAATAAATAAGCTTTGAGGGCCGGTTGTAAAAAACAATGTCCTATAATACATGGTACCTTATTTCGTGTGTGTAGGGCGTAAGTGAAAACCCAATTCGAAAACTGTCACAATGGGATCTTAATGTTACTGGCTTCATTCTATGTATCATAAGTGTATATTTGACCATGGCCTCTAGAATACTTAGATAAACTTTGTCATGTTAAATCAAAGAAAATATTTATTTATTCAGAAGGAGGTCCATTTAACTTTTTAGACAGATGTTTAGCTGAGTTCAGACTTTAACACAGCAAAAATAGGGTAGATTTTAAATTAACCACAATGGAACTTGTTTTAATTTGACCACCTTGGTAGGAACTTCCAAAAGTTGTGCCGCACTGATTGGTTAATCACAAATTTCCAGCTGGACACCAACCCGCGCTGACAAAGCACTCAGTCACATGGTGAAGGAAGGCCTGGCCTGGGTGGACGATCAAGATAAGGAGACCCTGTACTGGTTCCCAAGCATGTTCACAGAGTGTGTCACCGCTGCCTAGATTTGTCAGATGTTTCTGTACGGTCGGCCAATAAAGTGGTGTATGAGTTTTGATGGCACTTCCCGTGTCACTAAAACATCCACAAGTAAAAAATGAAGCCTAAAGCGACTAGCACACGGCGTATTATAAACGCGCAGAAGACGCGCGTTTCAGGGACGGCGCCGTAGATCCCGTTTGTTGCCGATCTTCGGCGCCGTAGACGCCGTTTGTCAGTGGCGTGCACTGGCTTTTACTACAAGGTAGGCAGTAATCCCCAAGGATTGACACCTATATAGATAACTTGTCTTTACGAAAGACAGGTACGTACCTACCTACCTATCTACTCACCCACAAAACACAGGAGCTTCGTTAGCCTATGTCCTGAGTACAACAAAGAAGGATCTAGCAATAACTCTATTATTAGGTCGGGTAGGCAAAATACTAAGGTAGGCAGTGTCTTTTTGCCTATATGGTGTGCACGCCACTGCCGTTTGTTGCTTTTGCATTGATGATAGAATCTCGTTGGAATCCCGTACACGCGCGTAATCTGCGCGTTTAAAATACGCCGTGGACTATGAGCCTAATATTAATATGAATTTAAACCATAGAGTGGTGGACCATATTCTTCGCCGACTGTACGTTTTAGGTTTACATGGCAATAAAAGTATATTGTATATTATAAATATTACATTTATTTATTGGATTGCACTCAAACATAGTAGGTACTTATGAGCTAGAACCGACTATTGTTATGCCCGTATAAATGTCACAAAATCTAAATTCTTTCGTGCACAACTATTTTGAAACTCACTAAATATAGTGTCATTGATGTAATCAACAAAATAAAATAGACACTCTGTACGCTCATAAAATCCATTTATAATTATGTCATTGATTAGATTACTTGACATAAAAGTTAATTGGTAACATAAAAGTACTATATTTCTTAGATTGCGTTTAGAAAAAATAATTTTAATTAATTAAGATTAGGTATTTACTACACACTACACTGTGGCAAGGACGAACGGCTTCCTTTGAGGAACTAGCCATATAAAAGTGAGGAAGATTGTTCTAGAAACCGAATAGTTCCACCGGGAGCAAACTACTTTCTAGAAAGAAAAGATGACTGGGTAATAAAATTATTCGCAGTCGAACGAAAGCTTCGTGTATATTCCCAGTTTCTTGAAGAGTATACATTTTACAAGGCAACCAAAAGTGTTGATCAGCGCTATATATTGGCTGGTGGGTGTTATTTCGCCAATAGGGAAAAAAACGCGAAGTTGAATGCAGATGGCACTTCTTACGCTTGATCCATATTGACCAATGAAAGTGAGGCATTTTTAGTCTTGAACTTGTAGTGGCAGTCGAATGTCCAAACGTGCGTTTTGGGGTCAATTCGAGGAATCGAGGCATTAGATCATGGGTTTTCTTCCCTATTACTCCCTTCTTCTTTTTAACGTTTTTTACAGATTGGACTTTTCACTTTTACCAAACCTCCCGTATTTTTTAGACATTTAGACTTTAAAATTCATAAACTCTCTTCACTGTTGCACGTACTGGTTGTTTCCGCATCGGGCATCTGTAATCTTTTTCTAAGCACCTTGTTCTCTTTCAGAAAGTCGCGGAGTCTCATCTTTAATTTCTCAGTCATCTCGATGTAGGATTCCTTCCACCTGTGAACAAATGAAATACTGTATGTAAATGTACTTTAACATAAAAAAGATCTTTCAACTTTTTATAAAAAAAAACTAAAATAGGGGATTACCTCGTAAAGACCAAAAAATGATCGGCACTACACTTGTTAAATCAATCTAAAAATAGTGAATTTAGGCTTCAACTGGGCAGAGACCGATCGGATCTTGACTAAGAAAACGTTGAATGTCCCGTCCCTTATTGGCATGAAAATAGGGCACCACATGGTCACGGTGGTGCTAAAAGAAACTTACGTTAGCTTAAGTTCAGTTGAATTTATATTCATAAATGTGCATGTAGGTACATATTACGTCCGTTTCCTAGAGGGACAGATAAAAATCAGAGGCGTTGTTCGGTGTTAAACAAAAGTTAACCTTATTTTGTACACAAGAAAGGCCATTTTAATTAAAACACAAACAAAAAACCATCGGGCTAAATAACGTAACTATTGAAAGTAGACTGATCAGGTTAGCGGTATCTTGAAAGTACATGCAACCGGCCAAAATGTATGAAAGGAATATGTCAGGATCGTGGTCGATAAATCGAAATTGACTGGATGATTAGAATATATTATATACATAAGAATGAAACTAACTTTTTATTCAGCTCCATTTGATTTTCTAAATGTTTGTTGAGCTCAATCAATTCCTCTTCTTTCGTTGAAACAATTCTGAAAATAATCAGGTTTAATTAATTTCCCAGAGCTGAAGTCGTACAGTCATAAGAATTGTGAAACGTGATAAAGGAACAGGAAGGTGGAAGAAAGTGTGGACGGAAATGATCTGCAAGTAAAAGATGCAAATTTTGAAAGTGGTGGTGAAATGTTATCAATATTGACAAACATCAAGTGTCAAACTGAGAATTGACCTGTCATAAACCCTAAAAAGTGTGAGCAAAAATAACACAGACTGGCTTTAAAATGGTTGTGTCTGGGAAATGTCAATATCTATGAACAATATTAATAAATCAGCCAAATTTGAAAAAGTCGGAAGTGTTTCGTTCAATCAGTTCTTGACTCTACCAATCAATAGAATGATATAGGGTGAAGAGATTGGGTATATACGTGCACCAATATGCTCGATGTGTAGTTACGAAGTAGGTAAGTAATTTAAAATGACTTACCTCTGATTCAATTCAGATTTTGAAGAAATAATATTTTGAAGCTTGTTAATCATTTCATGAGTGTCTTCCAATGATTTTTGTAGATTTTCAACTTGTAATCTGTAATAAATGATTTCTTGTAAGTACTATGTACCTATACCTACAGGTATTATAGTGGGCTGCCCAAGCGTAATACCGGCTTTTTATATTGCTGGTTTAACACGTTCACATAACTGATGATGTGCAATCAAGCGATATAAATGAACAAATGAACTTGTACAATCAAGCGATACTAGCGCCATTAGTTCAGAAGTTTTATACCCCGAGGGCCGAGTCTATAAATACTTACATATAAATATGCCAACATTTTTACATACGGGCACCTGACCCCAAACTAGAGGAACTCAGAATACCCTGCTATGGGTGTTGTGGTATGGTTAAAGACAGATATAATGACAAATACTTTTAAATACATACGTAGATAAATAAAACAACCAGACGCAGACAACAAATGCCTCAGCTCATCACTAAAGCATTATGTCGGCGGCGGAAACATGCGTCCTGTCGTCCTGACTAGTTCAAGCCGGCCGTCAAACAGACAGTTCCAAAAACAATGATTCCTTACTTCAGTTCGTCGCACTCGGTCTTCATCAGTTTCTCCTCCCAGTCGCGTCTCTTCAGCTCTCTGGCGTAGGAGTCTTGTGCCCTCTTCATGTCCATTGTGAGGCTCTGTTTCTCACAGTTCAGTTGCATGTTGCGACGCTCTGATGATGCCTGTGAAGTTACACCAATTATTATCATTATCGTGTCAGCCCACTGAAGTCCACTGTTCGATTTGGCTTCCCATAAGCAGTCCTACGACGACGGTCGGTCTTGTGCCTTCTTTAGACAATGTGGGCCCGCCGCGCCGTCTTGATAATATTATTTTTTGTAAAATGATACAATTACCTATTGAATGATGGATTTTGAAATGTTGAAAATGTCTATTGAGCTATAATATTGCATAGAGACTACGAACTTACGAGTTCTTGAAACATGACTTCTAATCGTTGTTCAGCCACTTGTAACCTTGGATCAACGTTTTTCATTGATTCTTTTTGCTGTTTTAAATAGCTGTCGTTAGCTGCTTGTAGTATTTTGTTTTCTCTGTAAATTTACATACATAGTTTAAAACTTCACAAATTATACTTTCTATCCCGCTTCTGTGAGACGTGACCCCTATAAGTATGTTCGTCCACTAGTTTATGATAACAGAAGTATTGTTGTCTTTTCGACAGGCAAGAAACAAAGACACATTAGGTATTCTTTGTTTTTTTTACTACGTTACTAAAGTTCACTCACCGCAGAGTCTTGTTTAAAAGGAGACCCTTCTGTACAAGTTCGGAATCAAGATTTCTAATATGGTTGAGCATATCGGTGACTTTTTCGTTGAATTTATCCCTGGCTTCATCCAGTTCTGTATTCAATCTTTTTTCCGCAGCTCTTTCAACATTAGATAATTGGTGTTTCACTTCTGTAAGTTCTTCTGCAAACAAACACAAAAATGGTATTTTTGAAATTCAATGTTCTATTCGACTGACGGAGATTGTGAAATGATTTGTGGGTGTCTGTGTGTTTTCACAACATTGCAACTTAACACGAGACTCGGAACTCATGCACTAAAAATACTTTAAATATTTTACTCACTGGTAATTTCTGCAATTTTCTTATACGCTTGGTCCTTTTGTCCAGTGATGTAGTCGAAAAGCTGTAAAGCTTCAGCTACCTGAAAAAAATGGAATGGATTTCTTTTTTTAATATTTCTTATAATGTTTGTAACTGATTTTGTAACGTTAGCTCTAACCTTGGATTTGGCTTCTGCTTCCCTTTTCACTAGACTTACACATTCTTTTTGGGACAGTAACAATTGATTTTTCATGTCTTCTTTTTCTTTTTTTTCTCTTCTTAAGTCTTTCTTTAATTCTTCTGCTGCTTTAGTCAATTCGGTATTTTTCTCATTCAATTCTTTTTCTTTTCCAATATGACTTTCAACTGAGTTTAATTGATCTTTCAAATCACTCTCTAATTTTATTGTCTTTTTGTTTAGTTCTTTATACTTATTTTCTAGTTCTATGTAGTCTGTTAGAGCTGTTTCTAACTTGAATTCTAAGTCTCGTTTTTCTTGTATCGTGCTCTGGAAATTAATCAAATAGAATAAGATGTTATCAGTAGGCCCTCTCACCTAATAGTTGACTTCACTAAATACTTGTAATACTTACCCTTTTACTAATATCAAACCTTATACAATTTGCACAGTGTGTCCCTTTCCAAACTGTTTTCGATCTCGCACACTTCAATTGCAAGTTTTGTTATTTATAACGGAGTTAGTGGAAGACAAAGTTTTATTTACCTGATGATGACCTCTACCATCATAGTCTTGATAAGTACGCAGCTCTGTCTCGAGCGCGTCTATAGTTTTCTGCGAAGTTTGCCAGAGCACATGGAGGGAATCTCGCTCCTGGAATTAATTTGTAGGTACGAATCAGTTTTTTTTTTTCGAGAGTAAATATTATTTAGATGTAGTATGTTGTGAGAGTTGAGTTTTCAAGACCAAGATTGCGGATGTCGTTTTAAAACCGGCACAGGTAATATGGAACTGGGCTGGATATGTCGTCCGTCTGTTATTAGAATGCTGGGAAAACATAGTCACCGAGTAGCCTTCAGCAAATAGTGAACGGCGACGTGGCCGTACTAAAAAGAGATGGAACAACAAGTTGGCATTGGCAATGTTCGACGGGCGTATGGGATGACAAGCTGGTATTCTTTGATGGGCATGTGGTGGGACACCGCGTTGCGTGGAGAATAAAAAGGAAGGAAACGCGCACTGACATGATATTAAATGTTTAAAACGGGTATTATAGCGCGAAGATTAATCAAAGACAAGCATTCAGACCACGACACATGTAACTGTGTCGAAACGTCGGGCAAACAACGAAGGTAAGCTGAATGCTTGTCTTTGATTAATCTTCGCGCTATAATACCCGTTTTAAACATTTAATAAAAAGGAAGGCTTTGTCTGTACTCCGCAGTGATGTATAAGTAAAATATTTTAATGGATGCTTTGCAAACCCATTAAAGCTCGTCGCTTTCAATTTAGATATTTAAAATTAACTACTGTCGAAGCCTGGATGGCGAACATTGCAAGAGGTAAATGATGTCTTCGGGAGGTTAGTATTTAATAGCATTTGTTATGCGAGTTTCCAATATTTTTTTACATCTGCAGAGTTCTGAAAAGCAATCAGAGTTCTGAAAAGAATCCAATGATTTCGCCACTAAGATTACAGATAACAGTTGTTTATGCAGTTATCGCGGATATTTTGGGATAAATACCTACCGATATCTTACCCAAATTTCGACACCATCTGTTCAGTCGTTTTTACGTGAAAGCTTACAAACGAACTTACATTTTATAAATGAAGTAGGACTGGTTGCCCATTTTCAAGGGGGCAAACTGTAACCAACCTTAGTAAGTATCGTGACCTGACGCTGCAGTTCATCGAATGTGTTGCCATGGTCGCTGTTCCTCGTATTGTCGACTTTTTCTTTGAGAAGTGAACCGACCTGCTGCGATAATTTCTGGTTATCCTGAATGAGAAGCCGTATCTCCCTTTCTACAGCTTCCTGGTTGCGCTGTTGGAATGATAACACGAAGGAATCATTTCAAAGTGATATTTAATGTGTGGTGACGGCAAATAGAGTACATGTGTCACCACCTCAGCCCAACTTTTCCCGTCGTGGGGGTCGTAACAGGCGACCCAGGTAACTCCAGAGAACGGGCAGCAGCGCTTTCTGTGAGTTAAACTGCACAACACCACTGCGGTCGCGAACCCTGCCATCGTGGCGATTATTGGCATTTCCCTCCAAATATTCATGGTGATAATTGGGGGAGGTTCTCGTCCAGCAGTGGATGTCATGTGGCTGATGATGATTATGGTGATGATTTAATTTGCGCCCTCAGTAATCCATCGTAACAAAGACGCATTTGGCAATGTTTTATGGTTAAGTAGATATGGGGACGAAAACTCATGAACTAATGGCCTAAGAAGCGCCGATTGCATTCAGCATCGCGTTTTCTTCCCTATAATTATAGCAGTGGTTATTGTACCTACAAGAGTAGGTAACCTACTTATATATTTAGGTTTAGTTATCAAACCAAGTGGATAACTTAACAATAATGTACATACCTACCTACTTACAATTAATCTGCCCAACGTTTTTGACAGAAACGTTCATTTTTACTTTGTCATCAAATATGAAGCAATAGCTTAATTTAGTCACAAATGAAGTGTAATCAATAGGTACCTATTTATTTACCTAATCATAGACTTTTTTCACCGACTGTATCTTTTGAACTATTTTATGGAACGCTCACGGAGTTGGGCAGCCTTCTTCTACACTATAGGTACCATACGATAGTGGGCTTCTTTACTAAGCACATGGTACATTAGATATTCCTGCGTGATGCGAGGTGTTTTTGGATAATCTTTCCAGTCTAGCTCCAAGGGAAAGTGTATGTTAAACTTACTCTGTAAAAATCTACTTCGTTTTGTAGAGACTCTAATGTAGAGTCTTGTGTTTGGGCCATTTTTTCTCATGAAGACGGCGTTAAATATTTATAAGCTAAAAAGTTAAACACTACTATTATAGGATCAGTTTGTTTACGCTTTCGCGCGGTTCCGGAGCATTGTAGTTGCCCAGCAACGTGCTACGTTCGGGAATGAACCTAAAAATCGCATCGAAAATTGCAAAAGTTTTTGAACGAATATCAAACGTAAACAAAGCGTCAGTATTTTCATACCGGAAAATGTCTCGGACATTTGGGCATTTAGGTCCATAAAATAAAGATTCATGTAACGAATTTAGGCACTTATTACATGTTTCTTCAACACGATCTAAGAAATAATACTTACTGTACACGCAGTGGTTTATAAGAGCAGCAGTCTTTTCTTTTTTAAGCTTCTGATATTGCTTTAAGGCAGGATTGTCTAGAACATGAGCTAGATTGTATTAAAAATACAATGGCTGTAACGTCGCAGTTTTGTCGCAGTGTTTTGAAAATTTAAGATGGGATTTTTGGATTGTATTTTCCTAAAAAGTTGTTCTTGTTCCAATGTGCAAACATGTCTTGGTAAGTAGAATGTTTACTTGGTCGAATTGAATACCTATCTATGTATTAGGACGTTGAATATTTACTAACTTAAATTTTTCAGTTTGTACTTTGATCTAACAAATAACCAGTGGCCGATTGTTTACGATGAAAAATACAATGTTTCTTTTGGAGGTCTCGAGAAATTCCATGTGTTCGATGCAAAGAAATGGCATAATGTTATTGAAGTAAGTGATTGGTTATTCATTGACCAGGTTTACTTACAGTTTATAAAAGCACTTCAGGGCAAGCAAAGTACAGTAGGACTATTCGAGTATGTTGACCAACTATCTTCAATAATTCTGAAACTGCAAATGACATTGCTTGCTGTTTAGAGTCATTCAGCCCCCCTAGCACATCGCTCCAAGAAAGAAGTGACATGACATATTTTATGTAGTGCTCCTATTTGTTAAAACAAGCTGAGTTGCACGAAGTGTGAACGCGCATTTGTTCTGCCGTGTCTTACCTGACGCGCGTGCTAGGCCTGTGAACCAGTAAAATTGATTCATGTGTGAAAACCAGGCTTGTACAATAGCAGTGGCGTTATCTTACTTATTTTGTTAATGTTTCTTTTAGAAGCTGAAGGCAGAAGCATTCATTACAGATGAGAACATTGTGAAACCAAAAGAAGCCAAATCTGGAGATCTGAGACTTGTGCATACAAAAAAATATCTCAATAAACTTAAGGTAGGTATGTAGTTTATGTGTCTTATTCTGCTTAGTTTCTCTTGGTATGTTACTGATGTTAATTGTACTTTTTGTAAACTGAATAATTCTAATATGGTCAGCACTACAAACACGCAAAATCCACTGCGACAATAAGTTATTCTTAACATTAAACTCAAAGTGGATTGCTGGTAATATGCTAAGTACATGTACTTGATATGCCTTTAACATAACTTTTACCTAAACTGAGATAGTTATTATGAAGGAGATTGGCATCCTGGAATGACCATAAAAGAAAATCAAGTAAAATTCTTTATTAACTGAAGAAATACAGCATTTTTTTATTTAAAAAATACTTTGATAAATGTTTTGATTATTCGTAAAGAGAATTAAATAAATGTAACTTTAATTGCTCACTGATAAGATGGACTAACATGGTATGTTTTAAAACAGTCCACAACACATGAAGCAGAATTTTCAGAAAATGCAAGTAATATCATAGTATTGACACCTTGCATGAAGGTACAATTAGAGGATACCAACTAAGAGTTTACCTACTTGTAGTCGAGCATTTGTATGATGGGAACCAAGAATATTCTCTAGAAAAAGCTGTCATTCAATGTGTTAACATTAATTAAATTAAATAAAAAAATGGTGGTCAAATGCTTGTTCATAGTGATAAAAAAAAAGAAAGCAGACTACCGAAACATTGGTGACACATTAATTACTTAATAGCAGTTGTAAATACAGTAAAATTTATTTGTATTTTTATGCCATTAAGTATTTGTTTTGTGTTAAGTTGTTACTATGTTAAATAGATAATATTTTCCTTGACAGTGGAGTACAAATGTAGCTGTCATAGCTGAGGTGCCACTGATAGCATGTGTGCCAAACTTTCTTGTCCAACGAGCTTACTTAAAGCCAATGAGGTCAGTGCATTATATGTTTAAATTACTGCTTTGATAGCGATCAATTCTTTCTTAATACTTATGCAGAGTGTAAAAGGACCTAAAGGCTTGTCAATATGAACAACTTTTACTATGACGAGAATTACTTAAGTGAAATGAAAAGAAAAATCCACTCTGTACAAAATTTTTTGCCTCTGGAGATCCCATTTCAGCCCAACAATGTTGCTACTTGCTTGGAGTCCTTTTACACACAGTATGTATATTTTGTTTAAAACACATGTGGGTTTTTTTGTGATAGGAAACTAACTGTTGAGAATAGTAAAAAAAGTTGTAAATGTGTGTTTAGCATGTAGAGCTTACCTTGCTTTGGGATTCATGGGCAGAAGTGTATTTAGTCACAACTTTGACATGTGACTAAATTTTTACTCTATGTTGACATTACTTTAACTTTCGGGACAGCCCTGTGTAATGTATAGCATTCGGAAATATTTTTAAAGTAAGTCTACTGTTTCTGTAGATCATACTGAGACGATATCGGCAGGTGAAAATCAATGCACCGTAACAAAAAAAAATTACTCTTCATACAAAAACCATAATCGGCTGATTGAGTTATATTTTTTCGTCCCATCCCTGTATAATGTAACAATGTTTTTTTAACCCCCGACGCAAAAAGAGGGGTGTTATAAGTTTGACGTGTCTGTGGCATCATAGCCCCCGAACGAATGAACCGATTTCAATTTAGTTTATACAAATATGTACAAGTGGTGTATCAAAATAATGAAAGGGCACGACACGAACATTTAAAATCGGGGTTTTTAAATTTTGCAATCTACTATATAAAAATAAGTCGGGTTTTCCTCCCTGACGCTATAACTCCAGAACGCACGAACCGATTTCCACGGTTTTGCATTCGTTGGAAAGGTCTCGGGCTCCGTTAGGTTTATAGCAAAGAAAATTCAGGAAAAAATTCAACAGAAAAGCGGGTAAACGAAACGAACCCATCTGGTGGCGAAACGGAGTTC
>SJJU01009816.1:0-11043 GCA_012932125.1 Conopomorpha cramerella | reverse complement strand
ATCGCAGTAAATCCGCACCGCATCGTATCCGCAACGCATCGCATCAATTTGTTCACTGAGGACGTAACGTCACACGGACCCTGAGTGGCGACGGCGGTACCGTGGTGACCCTGGTACCGCCGTACGATATCGTGAGCCGGGGGTGCGTTGATCGTTCTCTTTCCGGTGACAGGCTATGAGGACTTGGCGCGGCTGGGCCCACCCTAGGACGTAGTGGCTCAGGCTGCTCTAATCTCTCTCTCAATAACGCGGAAGCGGTCACCGTGGGGTTTTAGTGGGTGCGAGTCCCACATAACCCCGCTGCTGTCCCCGTTGGCGGTGGGGTATCCGTAACGGATTTCCCCACGATAAAAAAGCGTTCCTTGGGGAAAGTTGATTGAGTTTCTCGAGATTTTGCTAAAGTTTTATATTTGACTTTGTATATTTATTAGATAAAGTATAAACCAGTTGAAGAAACTAATATAATTAAATTATCTATTGGAACGACTTCCGCATTGTACCTATACTAGGTATTGTATAGAATTCTTGCATTGTACAAAAATCTATTGATTTAGTTTGCGATATTTTTATGAATATATGAATAGTTATTTATTATAAAAGATACAGGAAAATAGAATTATCACAATGTATACGAAACAACTAACTGCATCAATTATTTCTGCTATTAATGGCCTATTATGCCCTTTTGTAGATATTTTTAACACACACATACCTAGACAGTAGACAGGTTTGTAAAATTTCTGTTTTGACATTAATAGTGATTTTCGGAACATTGGTGTACATGTCTAATGAAAAGTGTATCATTCAAATTTCTCGAGTGTTATGGTACGGTATGATACCTACCTACCCGCATATTACTTTGAGTAATAGTTGTAGGTACCAGTATAATTTTTACTTTTATTTTTCATTCGCTTTTGTCTACTTGCATGAAGGAAATCAAGCATCTGCATCCCTAGCAAGCGCGTCAAGAAAGACACGACAGAACAAATACGCGCTGTGATTGGCTGCTATGTCACACATCGTGCGACTTACCTTGTTTCAACCAATCGCAGTGCCTGGTATATCTTGTCATGTCTTTCTTGGAGCATTTTGCTGCAGGCCTAGCACGCGCCTCAAGAAAGACATGACATAGAACAAATACGCGCTCTGATTGGCTGTTATGTCACGCCTTGCGCGACTCAGCTAGTTTCAACAAATCACAGCGCGTTATTATGTCTTGTCACTTATTTCTTGGAGTGCTGTGCTAGTGGGGCTGGAAGGGGGCTGTAGAACTTAGGAAATGACACATTAAGGATCTGAAGAATTACGTATCTACAGTGGCGTGCATTGGCTTTTACGACAAAGTTGGCAGTAATCCTCAAGGATTGACACCGATGTATAGGCAACTTGTCTTTACGAAGTACATATAGGTACCTACATATCTATTCACCCACAAAACACAGGACCTTCGTCAGCCTATGTCGTGAGTACAAAAAAAAAATCTAGCAATAACTCTATTATTAGGTCGGGTAGCCAAAATACTAAGGTGCACGCCACTGCGTATCTGGCGAATGTAGGACTTTTCTAACTAAGCATTTGACCAATTAAGGAACGTCTGCGAAATCATGCGAAATGTAAGTATTAAACTGTTCACACCAACATCCTTACTAGATGACTGGCAGAACCAATGTTTTCCGCGGGACAATTAGTTAAGTTGTTAACGTTGATAACTTATTAATAACATGTGACTTATATAAATTACACATGTGTCTCTACTACACATGATAGAACTTAGAGATAATGTTTATATTACAAGTAAATGTATGTATTACCTATCGGCGACACTGGTATAAAACATCTGAGCAAAATACAACGCAGTTTATACACATACATAGGACGGTGTAGTTGGTTAGTTTGTGCTTGTAGTAAACTTCTTGACTGTGAGGGTAAGTGGTAAAATTTATAAGAAATTATTATTATTATTATTCTGAGTTACTTTTTTCCCACTGCAGGGCAAAGGCATCTTTCCCCTCTTCTAAGAAGTTATTAATAAAAAATAATAAAAGGACTACATAGGTACCTATACATAATGAATAATATTAAAAAAGAACCGATTTCAACCAATACTAATCAAAAGCGCATACGATTGTTTAAAGATCTCCTCGTTTTATCTGGTTTGCCATCATCAAACCCTGATTTCCTTATTATGGAAATAACTACTTATCAACAAAAAAAAAAAAATCATCAAAAGTTCATAAACGACGAAGTTATCCGCGAACAAACATAAAAAGCTATACGTTAAGTTAGACGTACGGTCGAATTGACAGTCCTTTTGGAAATTGCTTAGCAAAGTAATAGTGGTTAAATATGTATGTATGTTTACAATATTTTGAAGTCGGAAGTAAACCAACCGGCCTAAGTAGGACATACATCGACTAGATAGGTGATGTCCTGGCGGAAGATGGCGTGTAAAGTACATGAAACCGGTCGTGGCTAATATCAAGTCCCAGTAGCATTTGAGGGACCGACATGAGTGTCGCCTTGGAGAGAAACTTGTCCACCTTAACGTACAATGACTTGTGGCTCAGGCTGGCTGGACAAATGTTCAAAATAGGTCACATTTAAGCAGTCAATTCGGCATATTATGTGACGGCTAAACATCCTTACTTCATTGCATAGATGATCGATTGAAAGTGTCCAGCCAGTTTGCTTGAAAAACGACTTTTCGCTGGTGTCAATCTCGGCAACGGAAGTGATTTTGACAAGCTTTTGTATATCTCTCTGTAGAATGTATAATTCTCTGAAGCGTTAAAAATTCTGAAGTAAGCATGTTTAGCCGTCACATATAGTGGCCTATTGACCTGCTATCTTATAGATTTGTCCAGCCAGCCAGAGCCACATGTAGAGAAACTTGTCCACCTCTAACGTACACTCGTCCAATAATTTGTTATACCACCCTAACGGGATACATCCCATTTTATACTTTTCAATATGACGTTATTGAACAACATTACTTTGTTCGTATCGTATCGGTAAACTTGTAGGTACTATAGAAGAAATTGGGACGCATCCTGCAAAGTTTGTACCTAACTCTTATGGCGGTCATTAGACATTATAGTTCATTTTTTACTTGTCACAATAAAACAACTCACAACAATATTGTTCACCGGGTGTATAGGCGCGAATATAACCAAAGACAAGCTCGAGCTTACCTTTGTTATTTTACTCGACAACTCGCATTGCATGCGTCGTAGTCACGAGTGGACTCGATATTGTGGTTATATTCGCGCCTATACACCCGGTGAACAATAGTGAGTAATAATGTTTGTGCGCGTTTCATTAAAAAATGATCTAACTCACAACAACTTAGACGTATGGCGCGCCTTGTTGTTTACAACAGTCTGGCACGGGCTTTAATGTTTTAGGTACACAGGAAGGGTTATCAAAACTGACAAAACCGACTGTACTAGCCAGTACCTCAAGGTGGGCAGATGAGGTGATCCGCTTTCCTGCGTTTGTTGCAAATAGTGGCGATGATTTTGGTATGGTGCGCTGCGGTGTTGGCGGGGCTGCTGGCCCTGCAGAGCTGGCGCTGGTGGGCGCACACGCGGGACTACTGGCGTTGTCGCGGCGTCCCTTACCTGCCGCCCGCGCCGGTCATCGGCAGCCTTACATTCTTTCTCTCAGAAAATATAGTTAGTATCCCAGCTGCTAATGCTGACAAAAAATTTACTATATTATACTTTATCAATTGGAGAGGCCTATGTCCATTATCAGCCCATACTTGTCCACTACAAGTCCATACTTGTAGTGGACAAGTATGGGCTGATAATGGTCAATGGTCATCAGCCTATGCTGATGATGATGATACTTTATTACTATACTAAGCACGAAGTCGCCCCAAAACGACATGCATTGTCCAGATTGGTGATGTCCTGGCGGAAGGTGGCGTGAAAAGTACTCGAAACCGGAGGTTATGTATGAAAAGATATATGAATGTAGATGAAGCGTAAGGGGTATGTCAGAACCATGACAAATGGAGACCTGTACTCTCTGCCCACCCCTCTGGGAGACAGGCGTGAAGTGTATGTATGTATGTACTAAGCACGAATACCGTTATATTCTGAACCCAACGATAGAAGCATAATAATTTTGGGGATAAATAATCGGAAAGCGAGTTTATTTGTTTTTTTGTTCCGCTTTCACGCAGTAGGTAACTACTGAACCGATTACTTTGAAATTTTGCAGACGTAGGTATAGTTAGAAGTCCGGTTTAAATAATAGGGTACTTTTTATCCCGTAAAAAATTGATATTCCCGAGGGAAAACAAAAATATTCCTTTATACCGCAATATAACCGAAGTCCACACAGGCGAAGCCGCGGCCGGAAAGCTAGTAATGTATATAAAAGAAAGTCGTGTTAGTTACACTATTTATAATTCAAGAACGGTTCAGCCGATTTGGTTGAAAATGTTGGGTAGGTAGCTTAGAACATGGAGACGGACACAGGATACTTTTTATCCCGATCCTGTGAGACGCGTACATAAAGGTTGTTATAGTTTCTATGAAATACTGAAACTACGCCAATGAAATCGCGGGACGTCCACTAGTTTAGTTTAGCGTTAGGAATATCAATGTGGGTCTTCAGTTACAAGTTCTTACCTAGCCTGAATTAATACTGAACTGAATACGTATTTTGTTACGATGCAATCAATTACTGGCACAAACACCTTTTACGTCAATATTGTTTTCAGGGTGACTGGCTCAAGAGAACAGCAAAGCAGCACAGTGATCGGCCATACTACGGCATATGGTTGTTCTGGCGGCCCACCCTGGTGGTGACCTCCGCGGAGCTCGTGAAGAACATCCTCGTCAAGGATTTCAATCACTTCAAAAACCACTACGCAGCAGGAGGATCAAGTGACCCTCTGAGTCATAACAATTTGTTTTTTGCGAAGGTAAATTACCTACAGTATTTAAAAAATAGTACCTGGACGACCGAGCTTCGCTCGAAGTAAAAAAATCGATAATTTTCCTTCGATTTTTTCATAACCCCATCTCTAGTTACTTCAAAACCAAAACGTCCCCCGCACCATCCTACGTATAGCATAGTATTACTACTCGGCAATAGATGTCAGTAAGAATCGTATTAACAATTTGAGCAATTTTTCATGCCCGAAAACACGGTTGGAAAGATGTTTTCTAAAATTTAAACCTAGCTAGATCGATTTATCGCCCCCAAATCCCTCTACATACCAAATTTCATGAAAATCGGTGCAGCCGTTTCCAAGATTCCAATTATATATATATATATATATACAAGAATTGCTCGTTTAAAGATAAAGATACACTACATATGTAAGTATATTTTTTTTTACGCAGACATTCCTAATTTCATACAAAGCCATGTCTAGCAGATAGCAGCAGCAGATTATGCCTGCGTCTTCGACATTGATTTGATCAGTAAACGTTCACGATATATTGCAGGACCCATTCTGGTCGAACATGAGGAAACGACTCACGCCATTTTTCTCCACTGCCAAATTGAACGGAGTCTCCGAAATTCGTCTGCAGAGATCCAAAGATATTGTCAGACGGCTTCACCAAAATGTTGAAGCCAAAAAGGCGGAAGATCTGAAGGTAAGTAGGTACAGTGGACTCTCGGTAATCTGATAAGAGTTTTGCAAGGCAGTGTCTGACTATCGAAAATTGTCGGATGGATGACCTGTCATAGTTTGGAATCTTTTTTTTTAATGTCAATCTATTAGCTACTGCCAATAATTTTTGCCAGTATCGAGTGTTGATGAGTAAAGTGATAAAAATCGTCGTCAAGCATCAAATTCGTGTCAAAGTCTAATTGAAAAGGATTGAGGGTGGATCATTACATTGCTGCGTGGAACATTACACGGGAATTGATCAAATAGGAGCCCTCTCCTTTACTTCTCACTCTCACTACATTATTTTTCACCACCAGTACATTATTACACTAAATCCACCACATTAACACAATAATTGCAGCAAAAAAATAATTTTGAAAATGAGAAATAAAGAAGCCACTTGCATCTCATCCCTTCCCGTCACAAAGTCATTGGGGATATATGTAAATGGGGAATTTTCTTTGACTTTCTTTGGAACTTTGTTCGGAAAGTATGACAGTAATGACAGTTCTCCGAAAATTCTCCATTCAATTGTTCTCTAAAATGGCAACTATCTGAGTTACAGTACCTACATCTTTTTAAAAACAAATAATAAAATAAATACACTTCACGCCTTTTAATCCCAAAGCGGGGTAGGCAGAGAAAATTAAAGTTAAATAAAATTCTCCATTCAATTGTTCTCTAAAATGGCAACTATCTGAGTTACAGTACCTACATCTTTTTAACTTCGTAGATATGATGTTGTTGCTGAAGTTGGCGATAGCTGCGCCCTGGGCTGGGTAATTATCGATAGAGGTTATCTAAAGGGACACAATAATATCTATAAATATACTCGTAATTACATTCATTAGTTGATTTATTGACCAAGGAATAAATAATTGATTTATTGTTTGGTTTGCATCGAATATGCTTCGATGCTACTGGATCCATAGAAATAGAATGTACAAGAAGAACTGTGCTCACTTGAAAACGTAATCAAAAATGGAATGCGTATGTGTGTGTGATTTTTTTATGTGTGAGTGAAGAATAGTGTTGCCTATTGGTTGCCTAGGTTGTTTGTTATACGAATATCGATACTTTTTGCGAATCGAGAAGAAAAGCAGGTTTCATGAAGTAATGACTCAAACGTATTGAAATATTAAGTATTACTGATATATTTCACGATATAATTCTACGTCTTTGACTGGATCACATAATATCCTATTTTGAATTAACTGAATTGAGCTGAAATGGGACTGGGCCGGCAATGTTAGTCGACTGGATATAAATCGGTGAGCGAAAACCGTCACGGACTGGATCCCTAACTACAGACACCGAAGACGCAGTCGGTCCAAGCGGAGATGGCGGGACGAGTTGGACAAATATGTACTGGGGTGACAACAGGTGGCTCAAAATCGGGAGGAAACAGAGGGAGGCCTTTGCCCAGCAGTGGGACACCAAAACGGGCTAAAGAAAAAAAAAATTGAATTGAACCGATTTTTCTAAAAAATATTTTATTGTTGGCAAGCTACGCTATCCCCAGGTGACGTAGGCTGCATTAAACCTGAAATTCCTACAGGAACGGCTAGCTAGTTTAATTTAAGAAACACCTCACAGTTCCCGTTTAATGGTGTCGTTTACATACCTACTCCTCATTTGTTTGCCCGATGTTTAGTATTGATTACGATGCTTATCGCACATAATTCGATGTACACGAGTCACGTAAAAGCAGAGACTTGTTTTGACGCGCCTTTGAAAGAGATCTCTCTGATAAGTATCTCTACAAAAAAAAAAATACACTTCACGCCTTTTAATCCCATAGTGGGGTAGGCAGAGGCACTTGCTTAATAAGCAATTGCCCACGGTTCACCAAGCTTATTTAACCCAACGTGACAGGGTGTGAGCCCATCGCCGTTATAGGGTTCACACACCTTGTTGTCCTTCATCGTGCGTTGCGTTGCGTACATAGGCTCTGAAAAAGAGTCCCATTGGCACACGTCCAGTAGCCGGACTCGAACCCGCGACCTCCCGGTTACAATTCAAGTATCCGACCAACTGGACTACAGACGCTCTGTATCTCTACAATTTTTTTCGTTTTCAATAATAGGAGTTATTCACCGACTTCAGCACAGACGTCATAGTGGCTGCCGCTTTCGGGCTGGTGGAGAACGCTTCACTCACGAGGAACTCGAACGTCAAAAGCATTACGAGCCAATTCATGAAGTACTCCTACGCCAGGGGCGCGGCCTGGACTTGTATCTTCCTCTTGCCGTCTGCTGCTGATTTATTCAGGTTATTGATATACAGGCTGGGGCCTGCAACAGGGGCGAAAACTTTGATAATATATATCAATATTTTCAGTGATCGAAAAATGAATAAATCGTTAAAATAACAGGTCTCTCCTAATAAAATGAATCACACAAGAAATGGACGTACCTTACTTTAAAAACGCTCTTCACTGCCACCACGATAAGATCGCAATATTACATACGTACATTGATTATGGGTATTGACTTTAAACTCAATTTATTCGGAAACAACGTACTTTGAAGTATCCGGATCAAATCAGACCAACTTAAAGGGATGGAAAAAATCAAAATATAATTTTTTGCTCGTGTTACAGGCCCCACATTGTAAATTTTTTCTTATATGTTATGTGTATATTCAATCCAAACCCACTTTTCACCTGGAGCTAAGAGCTAGCAACCCTTACTGACCATTACCTCTGAAAGTAATGGGGAATTTTAAAATATAACTGACAGAAGTCACCTGGATGATACTAGTGACATCTAAATAAAAAAAAATGGAGTTTGTAAATTCCCCATTTAGGTTCCTGAACTTATTTGGAGGCGGACCTATGATATAACGATATCTCTTTGATTGGTTGGGAGTTTCACATAAATAAATACTGAACGAACTCGAGCCAGCTGCCCTTTCATCGCCGCAATCATTTGGTTTTTTTAATTGTGTAATTAAATAAAAAATGAAATTCATTCAAATTATATTGTATTCTATTATTATTATTTTTGTATGCTTTTATTTTTGCCGTGTGCGGCGTGAATAAATATTTTTTCTTTCTTTCTTCTATAAATAATACTGAACGAACTCGAGTTGATACGGTGACGAAGTTATTACCGACTAAAGTACACTGATTTGATAGTTATTATTATGACTTAAAACTTTAGGTCGGTAAAAGTATTGGTTATCGCTGCAGGTTCAAATACCACCCCCAGGAAGCAACGGATTTCTTCAGGAAGGTGTACAACAGGGTGGTGGAAGAGCGCGGAGGGCACGACCACATCGTCGCCGAGCCCCGGGATATCCTGGACGGATTGTTGCAGATCAAGCGAGAAGCTAGGAACAATGGTGAAGGTAGGAGCAAAGTATTTCCTTTGTATTATACTAGCTTCCCCCCGCGGCTTCGTCCGCGTGGACTTCGGTTTTATTGCGGTATAAAGGAATATTTTAGTTTTCCCTCGGGAATATTTTACCGGGATAAAAAGTACCCTATTATTTAAACCGGACTACTAACTAAACGTCTGCAAAATTTCAAAGCAATCGGTTCAGTACTTACGGCGTGGAAGTGGAACAAACAAACAAACAAACTCGCTTTCCCATTTATAATATTAGTAAGATGTTGAATCTTGTTAGAATATCAAGCAAGCATTTTTCTAACTAAACGAAGTGGACTAAAATGTAATTATATTGAATATCTAGAGGACGCCCCCCGTGATTTCATTTGCGCGGTTACAATATTAATTTCTGTTACAAAAATACTACCACCAAGTTTTAGTACCAGTAACTCCAAAATTATATTTTTTCTCATAGAGGTAAACTTTTACCTCCCTTTTTACCGGGGATGAATTTTGAAAAATCCATTCTTATCTCACGTATACATTATAAAAATAATCCCAGTGCACAGTTTCAGCTTCAAGGGTTTGGCCTGGGTGTTGATGAATTAATCAGTAAAGACTTTCCAGATGTTGCAGTTAGATTAGGCATCTTTTTTACGACCGGCCGCCGAGTTGTATATTTATAGATAATAAAAAAAAACCACTTCACGCCTTTTAATCCCAAAGCGGGGTAGGTAGAGGCACTTGCTAAGCATGTGCCCACGGTTCACCAAGCGTATTTAACCCAACGTGACAGGGGGTGAGCCCATCGCCGTTATAGAGTTCACACACCTTGCGGTGTGTGGGTTTCATCACGATGTTGTCCTTCACCGTACGAGCGTTGCGTTGCGTGCATAGGCTCTTAAAAAGAGTCCCATTGGTACACGTCCAGTAGCCGGACTCGAACCCGCGACCTCCCGGTTGCAAGTCGAGTATCCGACCAACTGGACCACAGACGCTCTTATTGATAATTAATACCCCGAATTATCAAGTCAAATTACAGTGTATGGCAAAAAAAAATACATTTTATATTGAGATGAAATTTCCAGCATTGTCGCCATTGCAAATGTTGTTCCCAATGTTGAGCCCAACAACGTATCTAAAACCAGTATAACATTTTTTTTAGAAATGCCGGAGGATCATTTGCTTGCTCAAGCATTGATATTACTTCAAGGTGGTTTCGAGACCACTGCCATGGCCGTGTCGTATACTCTGATGGAGCTGGCTTTCCACCCCGAATACCAAGTAAGCTCAAGTAGTTTTTTTTTGCAAATAACTGGTGTATCAGTGAAGTGATTAGTAGGATTATAGGTAGCCTGTGCAGTTTAAAGTGTTGCAGCGGACAAGATACCTCCCACAACAAGAAAAAAAAAAACAGTTTCCTATGCTGTAGCTGCAACAGAGTTTTAAGAGGACGAAAGTGCTATGAATCGCGTTTTTCGTAGTGTTGTGTCGTTTTCTTCTATGCCTGCGAAGTTTTGCTATGATGGTGAATTCAAGAATTGCCACACATTTGCTTTTATTTGTTACCATTCGTGAATAATTGCTACCTATGTCTTATACCACGTTCTGTCTGTCACGTCTGTGGGCGGTTAATTCAAAGTTCGCGATCTGGCAGAACGTCGAGGGACGATTTCGTCGCATGGCACTAAATTTGTATGGAGAAACCAGTGCCGTATCGCAGTTTCGAACTGCCAACGAACGTGATACTTAGATATCAACAATATTTTTTGACCAACAGAGCTGACGTCAGAATCCTTATTCGGCATAAATCCTGTGCAGCAGAGTGATGAGTGTACTTCATATATTTGCTACATGATTGTTTCTTTCTTGCATTTAAGTTACATACGTCATCGTGCGAACATCCAATAACGAAATATTAAAACTATTTTTTTTCTCAATATAAAGTGCCTAGTAAAATGGAAAAGCAAACCACTAGATGGCACAACAATAGCCAGTTAGTGATTTTTTTCTTTTAAAGCGTATTATAAGACACAACCAGTGATTCAGACGTCAGCTCTGTTGGAAAAAAATATT
>SJJU01009813.1:0-13430 GCA_012932125.1 Conopomorpha cramerella | reverse complement strand
CCTTTCTAAAGCCAAACTGTGAATTGGGGAGGATATTCCTATTCTCAATATACCACTCAAGTCGGCGCTTAATGAGGTGCTCAAGGATTTTCGACAAGACGGTAGCCATAGCAATGGGTCGAAGACTATTGGGGGCGTCTGAACTTTTTCCCGGCTTAAGGATGGGGGAGATAATTTGGGTACGCCAAGAATCAGGAATATACGAGTGTTCGAAAGAGAAGTTAACTAAATTTAGAAAGTATTGAAGACATTTCGGGCCTGCTTTAGCCAAGAAGGAGTAGGGAATACCGTCTGGTCCCGGAGCGGAGTCCTTGAGATGGCTTAGGACGTCACTCAATTCCACCATTGAAAATGGGGCTTCAAGCGGGTCTTCAGGGTCCAGCATGTCAGCAATAAGGCTATAGGGTTGGAGTTCATCTAAATTTGGGGCACAAGGAGGGGCTAGTTTAGTGAAAAAAGCGTCTAGTACCTGGTCAGTGACCGGGGCGACTGTCTTCGGAGTAAAGCTTCGTCTGTACCTATTAATTGCTTTCCACACTAAAGAAGCTGGGGTATTGGGAGATAGTAGGGAGCAGAATTTTTTCCAACCCTGTTTTTTCTTTTTGCGGAGTAGGAGCTTGCATTTTGCAAGGCTGCGACGGTAGGAGGCCAAATTTTCAGGGGACATGTCATGATTGTAATTGCGTTCTGCTTCCTTACGTGAACGAATAGCCTGTGAACATTCTTCGTCCCACCAAGGTGGTGAAGGTAATTTGCCGGAAGCAGAATTTTTAAGGGGGAAGCTCTCATCCGCCGAATCCGTAATAGTTCTCGTGAATGCCTCGTAACAATCCAGCAACATGTCACCACTATCTGTTCCAACTGCAACTTGTGGAAGGGATTGAATTTTTGTCTCGAGACAATTAAAATATTTAGACCAGCCCTGCTCAGTTAGTCTATACTTCAAAAGGGGAGGGAGAGATCTATCAGGGAGGTTTCTACTGGCCATCTGAACAATAATTGGGTAGTGGTCACTACCATGTGTTGAATTTAGCCTATCCCAGTGAAAGAGGCTTGCTATATCTGTTGTAGACATGGTAATGTCCACGCAGCTTTTTCGTTGGCCAGGAATTGGAATTCGGGTGGGGCGGCCATCATTTAGAATGCACAAGTTGAACTCATCAATGAGCTCAACCAGTCCATTTCCAAATGCGTCGCAGTGTTCTGACCCCCAGCGATAGTGGTGACAGTTGAAATCCCCCATAACAATTAAAGGTCCAGAAATATTTTGTAGAACTGTGCGTAGTAGGTCTAAATATAATAAAATTGGGTCTACAATGTACATACAAATAAAATTAATATTTTCAATTTTTTTTAAAACTATATTACAGTTGTCTAACCGCCTAAGCGGAAGGACAATGTCTGAGGATAGTGCTCTGTTACTGTGTAGCAGAGCACTACCCCCAAACCCATCAGATCGGTCACACCTAATGAGGGTGTAACCGGGTATGTACAAATTACTAAATGAATTCAGCCAGGTTTCCGCTACACAGCAGACTACCGGACTGAACTCATTCAATAGGTATATGAGTTCATGCTTCTTAGGACACAAGCTGCGAGCATTCCACTGAAGGAAGGCTAGAGGAGCCATTTTGTAATGTGCTGAGAAGTTGAGTGATGATATTGGCAACGTGGTCAGGTATGGGATTGGAAGAAGAAGAGTAGGTGACTATGATCGAGCTAACTGTATTGATTACATTTGAGACAATCTCTTGGAATTGATGATGAAAGTCCTGGGATGGATATCCACCACCACTTTGTGAGGGGACTGAGGAGTAATTTTGTGTAAGTTCCCTGTGAGCTGCCTGGTCATATCCGGGTGAACGAGTTGTTGGGATTTTTTTTTGTATAAGTACAGTCTTCTTGTATGAGGTTCTAGCTGCGGAAGGAGGAGAAGATACTGGTGTCTTTGACATTTCAGCATAAGATTTTGTCACCTTAGGAACATTTTGGCTAGCCTCATAGTAAGATATTGACTTCTCTGACATGATGACTTTAATATTCTTCTGACGAATGAATTCCGGACATGTTTGGCTATTAGCAAAATGGTTACCTGAACATAAAACACAGTGAGCCTCTATTTCAGGAGTAGCGCAGCTGTTGCCCAGATGGTCTTGACCACATCGGTAACAGCGCACCTGAGAACGACATTGGTCTTGAACATGACCAAAGCGACAACAGTTCCTACATTGCGTTGTACGGTAAAGGTATGCGCTAACAGAAAGTGAAGTGTACCCACAGTAAACATATTTTGGAAGGATTTGTCCGTCGAAAGTTATTACTACTGTACCTGTGGGCTTCCAAATGGATTCTCCATCTGTCAACACTTTTCTCGAAATACGTCGTGCTTTAATAGGATTTCCACAAGGCGAAGGGACTTTCATCTTTTTAAGGATTTCCTCTTCACTTAGATCATGAGGGACATCCCTGACAATACCCATGCGAGTGATGCTGTATGAGGGTATAAAAGTAGTATAATTACTGCCTAGAACAGATCCACTAATGAAGTAGTTTGCTGCTTGTGGGATAGTAAACTCAATTGATATTTTGTTGCGTCCTACTCTTTTTAAACCGCCCATAACAATGTCTTTCACATTTTTGTCTTGTAACAACATGCCAATGCGTACCGGGTGAATAGAAATATTGGAGTTGCGGTCATCAGTTTTCCTTTCAATGTGCACAGTAAAAGGACCCTTATCTAACGCGGAATATTTTTGGCGAAAAGTTTGTCTATCTGGCTTACTTTGTTTACTTGGGGTAGATTCCGCTTCAGATATAGGGCGTTTTCGACTGCTATTTGAACTGGCCATTTCTACGGCTACATCAGCAAATTGCGACAATGGGCATGAAGCATTAAAAAATGAGGTTGTAGGGTCTGGAGGGTCTGGGGGGTTTTCACGATCCATTACACTACGCTAAAATTAAACCAACCACCAACTAAGGACACTTACAACAACGACACAGACACACAAAAAACTGTCACTTAATGATTTTTCTGTGATAAAAGCAGATAAATTTGAGAGAATTTTTCTATGCACATGCGACGGCCACGATCACAGGAGCAGAAAAAAAAACAATTGTCCTTCGATTCTGACAGATTTTCGGGCGGAGAACTGTCAGTACTGTCAAACTTTGTTTGGAAAGTATGACAGTAATGACAGTTCTCCCCCCGAAAATCTCGTCAGAAAAACGTTGGTTTACATTTCAATGGGGAATTTCGTCGAATCAGAAATGAAGTGATCCGACAGAGAACCAAAGTCATTGACATAGCTCATCGTTTTAGCAAGCTGAAGTGGCAGTGGGCCGGCCACATTAGCCGTAGAACCGATGACCGTTGGGGAAAACGAGTTCTCGAGTGGAGACCGCGTCTCGGCAAACGGAGTGTAGGACGCCCTCAGGCAAGGTGGACTGATGATATCCGCAAGATGGCTAGCAGAAGCTGGATGCGAGAAGCCGAAAACAGATCACAGTGGCGTGCAATTGGAGAGGCCTATGTCCAGCAGTGGACAGGTATGGGCTGATGATGATGATGGGGAATTTTATTTGACCTTTTTGCTGACAGATTTTCGGGCGGAGAACTGTCAGTACTGTCAATCTTTGTTTGGAAGATATGACAGTAATGACATTTCTCCGCCAGAAAATCTCGTCAGAAAAACGTCGAAGAGAATTCCCCATTATTAATTATTTTATTTTATCTTTTTTATTATATTTTATTAAGGATAACCAACCAACAAGGTCTTACATAAAACATATGTATAAAATGACAATAAAAAAATACAGGTAAGTGCAGCCTTAATAATAGGCTACTACTGAGAGCCCACAAACAGGTACAAATCTGGTACAAACCAGGTACAAATATGGTATCTATCCACGACAACGACCAATGTATACATGATATCCAAGAGTGGAACTTGCTCAGACCAAAAACAACTAGGCTTGCAATTCAAAACTGACGTTTACAATAAAACGAGACAAAAATATGTAAAACATGCAGGAGTGAAAGAGTAAGAAACAATATCTTCTGTCTCTTACTGCGTACTGCGCATATCTGGATCCAAACTCTTAAATTAGTAGTAAAAGTGACAGTTTGGATCCAGAAGTACAAAGTTTTCCATACATTTTGGTGGAAAAGTGACAGACTGAAGGTAGTAAGCGGCTTGCAAGTCTAGTTCTGTTTAGTCTGAGGAAACTTGTGGTGTTGAATTTAAATTACCTAGTCTGGTAAATGTATAGGTACACAAAACTAGTACTATACCCTTAATCAAACAAAGGCCACTATATTGCCACTTGACCAACACATACTTTGAACCTTATGGAATGTCTTCACTGGAATTCTAAAATCTAATGATTTCAGCGAACTTATCAGATAATAATCACATAAGGTATGTAAAAATACAGGACACATGCCTATTTAAACATAAAATATTAATTTCACATTGTACTAAAAAAACTAGATTTTATGATAAACATTTGCCGGGTTTATGTGACGGATAATTAGGACCGGTAATTAGAATAACAAACGTCAATAGAGTTCAAAATCCATCAGAAAAAGACCTAACCTTGTCTGCTTAAGGGTTAAATAACATTTTTTAAAGTGTTGTTGTAAACACGTCTGTGTGTTGCATGTCGCGTGACGGTCGGCCGCAGAGTAGCGAGTTTCACTTTTACCGTGGTTTCGTAAAACCACACAACTTTTTTGCCATTGACTTCGAATAACGGTCTGCGTCCACTTTCATAGTGCGAACCGCCAGGATGTGGAACGACTTGCCGGAGTCTGTGTTTCCTGCGTAGTACAGTCTGAAGGTCTTCAAGTCGCGAGTGAATAGGTACCTACTGAACAAGTGTATTCCATCGTAGACCACATCGCTGCTTAACATCAGGCAGGATGGTGGTCAAATGCTTGTTCATAGTGATTAAAAAAAAAACGTTTGTAACGCACATTTCCATCATCATCATCAACCACATGACGTCCACTGCTGGACGAGGGCCTCCCTCAATGATTTCAATTATCATTTAGGGGGATGCGGCACTAAGCGACACGCTTGGAAAGCGAGTTCGCGATCGCAGTGTAGTTGTCGTTTAACCCTTAATCAGACAAGGTTACGAGTTTTTCTGATGGATTTTGGACTCTATTGACGTTTGTTTATCTAATTACCGACTCTATATATAAAATCTTTTCAGTGTGTTTTAATGTGAAATTATTGTTTAATGTTTAAATAGGTATGCATGTGTCCTGTGTACATACCTTATGTGATTATTCTGTGATAACTTCTCTGAAATCTTTAGATAATTCCAGTGAAGACATGCAATGTTCAAAGTATGTGTTGGTCAAGTGGGAATATGGCCTTTGTTTGATTAAGGGTTAACTCACAGCTGCTGCCCGTCCTCTGGAGAGTTCCCTCGGTCGTCTCGCACAGACCCTCAACACGGGGGAAGGAAGGCTGGGGTAGCTGACACATTCAGTGGCGTGCACAGCATATAGGCAAAAAGACACTGCCTACCTCAGTATTTTGGTTACCCGACCTAATAATAGAATCCTTTTTTGTTGTACTAACGACAGTGGCGTGCACTGGCTTTTACGACAATGTAGGCAGTAATCCCCAAGGATTGGCGCATATGTATAGTTAACTTGTCTTTACGAAATATAGGTAACCTACAAAACAAAGGGATGGAGGTCCGTAGCCTATGTCGTGAGTACAACAAAAAAAATCTAGCCATAACTCTATTATTAGGTCGGGAAGCTAAAATACTAAGGTAGACAGTGTCTTTTTGCCTATATTGTGTGTACGGTACTGACTAACGACATAGGCTAACGAAGGTCCTGTGTTTTGTGGGTGAGTAGATAGATAGGTACCTGTGTTTCGTGAAGACAAGTTATACATAGGTGTCAATCCTTGCGCATTACTGTCTACCTTGTCGTAAAAGCCAGTGCACGCCACTCTGGACACATTGTATTCTATGCGCCGTCACCACAAGGCTGTGGGATGACAAGATGATGAAATAAAATAAAATCCTACCATTTATTTATCTCGGGAACATTAGTAACGGCGAGCGGTATAGCACCAGCTTCGATGAGTAGACGCACACACTCGGCGTTGTAGTGAGCGCGCACGTCGCGCCGACACACCACGCCCAGGGTGTGCAGGCAGCCTTGCATCGCGTGACTCTCCTTGCATGTGAATGGCACACCTGGAACCGATAACAGAACCATGTACAGGGGCCCAAGTCTGTAACAGTAACAAGAATGCAAGTTAAAAATCAAATCTTTCCTTCAACCCTTGACGTATGATAGCACAGAACTTTTATTAATCCCTCCTTCATAAACTAAACTGTTGATTATGTGAAAATCATATCTTCACCTTTCTGAGATCCACACACACGCACACACACACACATGCACGCACGCACACAAACACACACACACTCAAACACATACATTATCATTAGACGTTTCACTGTAATATAACCACACAACTTGTAAAAACTAACTTATTGGTAGAAAGTAATCAACACTGAGGCATTAGTCTGTTATCATTAATACAGGTTATCAAATAACCTAGTAATGTTAAACAGTATTTTAATGTTTTTAAATGTCAAATATTTTTTAGTACCAATAAACGTTATTATTATTATAATAGTTCAACACATTAGTAGGAATAA
Organism: Conopomorpha cramerella; assembly: GCA_012932125.1. Lineage (NCBI taxonomy): Eukaryota > Metazoa > Arthropoda > Insecta > Lepidoptera > Gracillariidae > Conopomorpha > Conopomorpha cramerella. The sequence goes on along the minus strand of SJJU01009813.1, from coordinate 6,731 downwards.
AAATATAGAATGCTCGACTTTCTGTTGCAAGTGTAAAAAAAAAGACAGCAACAGTCTCTACTGCGCGTAAAGGTCTTGTCCAAGCAAATGTCTTTAGAAATTTTTAACTGACTTCAAAAAAGGAGGAGGTTCTCAATTCCTCTGTATTTTTTAATGTTTGTTACCTCAGAACTTTCGCCTGGGTCGGTTCACGATTTGGTTTTTTTTTTTATTTGAAATTGCTCATATATAAATTTGGTTCAGTTCCGACAATGGCATCCATGAGAAAACCATATATATGTCAAATTTTACTGTTTGAAGTCGGTTCTTTTTTCGTTAAGTTATACTATAGCAACAATGCGGAGAAAAGAAATTTTTTTTTTCATTTCCATACAAATTGTAAGTAAATTTCAACTTGTGAGAGGCGTTTTTTTTTCATTTCTTCGCATTGTCGCCATAATACAAGTTGTTCATATTGATGAACCAACAACGTTTCTAAGACCAGTGCTTGCACATCAAAAGTGTCTAGGGATCAAGTACATTTTAGAAGATTGCAATCAAGAATATATTGTACAAAAACTGAATCCATTCATAATTTATTCAAAATCTGGTAATAACTTATTGATACAGGCATGGGGAATTTGGTAGGAGACCAATCCAGGAGACTAGGTTTCATTTAAAAAAAATAGTTTTTTTTAGAGCTAAAAATGTTCTTGATCCCTAGACACTTTTGATGTGTGTATGTTGATATGCTTGTATGCATGCATGCATGATACATAAGCTGTGACACATTTTACTAACCAAGAAAAGGTTTCTTTTCGAAGTATTTGTCATCCACCCCTTTAGCAATCATCTCATCAACTTGTTTAGCCTCTGACAAGGCTAACTCGAATCTTTCATCAGTCATGGCATTCAATGTAGTGTTCACCTGAAAATAATATTTATTACATCAATCTAATACACCAATTTGAATTTAACCACTTTTTTGGTGAAACAAAACAAAATTGGTTTAAGCCCTGTTATGATTTGACACCTTATTACTGACTGTTAATTACAGACTTTAGACAAATAATAATAACATACAAGATTTATTTTAAACTAGTGGACGCCCCGCGATTTCATTCGCATAGTTTCAGTATAAAATCTTCATACAAACTATAACACAATACATATATATAGTGACGCGGGAACGGGATAAAAAGTATCCTATGTCCATCTCCTGGTTCTAAGCTATGTACACACCAATTTTCAGCCAAATCAGTTCAACCGCTCTTGAATTATAAATAGTGTAACTAACACAACCTTTTATATATAAAGATTAAACATTGAATCAAATAGGTACCATAATTACTGAGACTAGACCATTTAAGGGCTCCCAATGATTTTGAACTTTGTCTAATATTCTAATGTCTAATATATTCTTGTGTTACCAGTGTTTGTGACATGAACAACTCAAAGATTTTTATCCTTATTGGCTACTACTGAGAATGTGGCCGACAGAATTGACAGGTGACTACAGTCTACAGACTTTAGAGGAGTACACTCCTCAGTGGCTCTCCGGATGATTATATTATGGCAAAACAATGTTTACTGGTGCAGTGAGTATATCTATAATGTACTTACAGCTTTGATCCTTTCAATAACCATATTGACAAGTTCTTCGGACTTCAGCTCCTTGTTTCGTATTTTCTTAGACAATGTTGTAGCACTTTCTGTAAGTATCTTGTGACGCTCTTCCAAATCGGGAATATTTTGTCGCATTCCATCCCAATAGAGAGAGAATATGAAATTTATCAAAATATCCAACCATGTTCTGATGAAGACAAAGAACTGTATGAAACAGTTGCATGCTATGCCAGAAACTATTTTATTAGGCTTGTCGGCTTTCTCCTGTAACATGAAAATTTTACATATTCATTATTTAACTAATACAAGTGCTTGTTAAAATTGCTTATATATATATTTTGTAATGAATTGCAATAGTGATCCAATCCACACAACTTCTTATAAAATTATAATGAAAGAGGTAATTTGTGAGTATTATCTATGTAGATATTTTAATCTAGATAGATAATACCTGGACATCCTAAAATTCTTTTACCCAATAATAAACCTTCTAGTTTTGTGAGTGTTATACTTATATCACATAATTCTTTAAAAATCTAGTGTTTTACAGGGATCTTAAAATATAACAATAGTCTTCAAGTTGTTATGCAGCTACTAGTTTTACATTGATGGTAGTATATTGCCCTAATTTGTTATTATTGTAGGTTTTGTTGAAGATTCCAATGCCGAAATTCTAGTTAAATCTATAGTAGATATAACCGGTGAAGCAGTGCATGAATTTATTTAAACGCACGTTGTATAACTACAGTTAAAATATTACGAAAGTTAACTTACCTCGGAGGTACGTTTTTTAGTCGCCATCATGAATTTTAAACTGTAGAATTTAAATGACACACAAAATTAACTTTAGAGAAATGTACGTACATACAAGTGTAATTAACATGAATACAAAACAATAATGAACTTTGATTGCGCTTACAACTACGACAGCAACTTAACTTTTTTGACAAGTAAACACTGCGTTGGGGGATATCGGGGAGAGTGCGGAGCGCGCGGGGTCACCTGTCAGTCTTAACAAAAGCTGTCAGTTTTATAATGAAAAGCGATGTGGGTTTTGCGCGGGAAGCGATGAGATACAAAACAAAGTGCCAACTGTTTCTTTGTTTCCCATTTTAAAATATTTTTTCACTGACAGTATTGTTATAAGTCAAATACCATTACCATAGTCATATTTGCACTTGCTATGCAATAAAAAAAAATTACGATAAAGATAATAGGAAAGAACTAATACAAAAATATAATAGGTAACTGATCAGTTGGCTATTAATTATTACTTTTTCTAATGTCTGGGTTTTCTATGATTCCATTGATAAACAGTCAAACTCTATGAACATAATCGGGCGTTTTAAAAAAAACCGGAACTGTAAACGATTGCCAGTGCGTAACACTTCCGGCTTTGTAAAATCATTAATTAAAGTCAACTGCATACGTTCAGTACTTATTAAGAAATATTTTATTTTCATAGCTACACAAAAAAAATCGCGATAATATTTCAAAGACTTAAAACTGGGTACTACCGTGGTACTATCTAAAATTAGATATTTCGTTCCTTTTAATAGTTTTATCGTGGAATCGACCGATACTTACTCTCCCTCAATGCGGGGGCCTGAGGAATATTCCTTGGGTGTATGATTGGTCATCACCTAGGTACCTACCTACTGAGAATATTAAAAAACATATTGCTTCATATTTATTAGCAAAACAAAACAAAAACAGTAACATTGTAACAAAAAAAGATAAGATAAAAACCGATGTAAAAAAATTACTTGATCTAAGTATCGACAAAAACAGAATTGAGCCATGCGGAATCTTCATACTTACATTGTGAATACATTTAGATCAGGCAGGAAGTCAGGTAAGTAGTTAGCCATGGACAAAGGGTTGTTCTAGCAGGGATTTGGATAGTTAGATTAGTTAGATAGTTAGATCCATACATATGTACTTAGTGCAACATTTTTTGTTCGCAACACTTCTTCATTTTGAAACAAAGTTAATTGTTAAATACGCTTTGTGAACCGTGGGCACTCTAGCAAGTGCCTGTCTACCCCGCTTTGGGATTAAATGGCGCGAAGTGTATTTTTTTTTTAATTGTTAATGGTTTAAATAAAACTGTAATTTCGGGTACACTGTCGGCCACCTCGTACTGTAAACCATATCGGCGTGGTTCCAATACTCGTCTATTTCCGTAACGTTGACCAGCCCGACCACATTGGGTAGCTGCTTCACCAACCACTTCACATCCTCCGAGGTAACCATGCGGTCACTTGCAGACGTGAACACAACTGACGGCACTACTACATTGGAGAGCTCATAATGCGGAGCTGAAGTGCTGTTATACCTCAAAAGGTTACCTTCACTCCCGTAGTCATACTTTCCAAATGTTCCATCATCGATCATTTGCCGATACTTCAGTATTTGCTTCAGAGAACATCCTGATGCCAAGTGGCTGAAAGCAATATTAACTGTGTAGTCAGACATCGAACCAGGGTTGTAGTTGTCGAGAGCACTTATGATACCGACGCAGGCGTTCTTTGCCCAGGAATACTGACAGACGAATTCCGGAATCAAATGTAACATGGAGTTTTTATGTATTATCTCTCTAGCACCAAAGAATTCGTATACGGGCCTTAGTAAATAGTACGTTTTGAATAATATTCTTACAGAAACAGATTGCATATTTTCAATCTTGGTGGCAGGTGCTAGTGCAAATAACTTGTTTATTTTATTATTGTATTCGACCCTTTCGGACAATGTCATGAAGACTTGACCGGCTCCTTGAGAGTAACCAATGTAGTTGACTTTATTCGCTTTGGTGGTGTTGATTATGTGGTCTAACATGGCTGGTATATCGTAGAGTCCCATTTCATCGTTGCTGTAGTCCCAGAAGGTGCTGTCGGCGTCGGGGTCGAGGGTGATGTGGTTTCGACCATAGTTGGTACCGCGGTTGCTGCCCACCCACAGGTCATGGCAGTCGTCCGCCAGGAGGTAGGCCAATGAAGTTCGCGGTCCAGCATCCAGCCATACGTCGGCACTCAGGAAAACACCGTGCATCAACAGTACGGGAATGTTTCGGTAGTGATTACATTTCTTAGACTGCATCCGGAATATTGTTAGGATGTAGCCGTCTTCCGTTGTTACAGAATCCTCTTGTACGGTATATCCATATTTGGTCGCAAGCTCCGTGAAGTTCATCAAGTTGTCCTCATGGTATCCCAACACTTTTTTCAGTTCTGTAAAGTTAGTGGTGGTTGTTAGGAATGTGGCACACGCCACCACTATCACAAACACGCTCAGTACTAAACTCCTTGATATGGAAATACCAGGCATTTTTTATTTATCAAAATTCTTCGACCGACGCTAATGAATATGTAATTTAAACTGATTTTCTTATAGAGCTCCTTTCTATAAATAGGTCGGGCCTAATAACATAACTAACTGTTTACTGTGGCTGCGTACACGACTAATTTGCATTTTTATGGTTCTCTCTTTGGTTTATAGAAAATTAAAAGGAACAAACAATATGCAAACAATTTAACAGAGAGCCTGCGGAACTGCTTGCAAGCACTTACCTTATATTTTTGGAGGTGTAATCAAAACAATTAATTACGATTTATCTTAACCATAGTCTCAGTGTGTCGGTAATTTCCTTTTTCTATTGATAGATTTTACTGACCTTTGACTTTGAATAAGTACCCCAGCAGTCAATTTCCGCCCAACCACTGTTAATGCTAACCACAGCGCGAAGCCTCGCCTTCATAATACCTAGATGTAAAATACGGTATACCTATTCGAGGTGTTAAAATTATTCGAGAAACACCCTGTCACGGCACAGAAAATAATTTTCTCTTACTCTTTCATTCCTGTCATATCGTTTTTTTTCTTGGCTCTTATGTCCACGACAATTCTTCTGCAAACAATACTCTTCTCGCTCTACTCTTGTTGTCACTGTCACAGTCTATCGATAAAGTCTTCAATAGTCAAAGTCGTGTCAAAAACTCATTAAAACGTGAGGGTGGACCATCACATTTCTCTCTCCTTTACTTCTCACTCTCACTACACTCTGACCAGCACATTATTACACTAATTCCACGACATTAACACAATAATTTTTGATCTTGTAATCAAAGGAGACAAAGGAGAGACCAAAATTGTAGAAAAAAAAATATTTTGAAAATGAGAAAAAAGCAGCCATTTGCATCTCATCGCTTCCCGTGTAACTATTGATGTCTCGTTTCATTTTAAACGTCAATTTCGATTTGCAAGTCTAGGTGTTTTTGGTCTGAGTAATGTAAGTAGATTTTTTTAACTGATGCCAGTATGTTCCTGGTTCTTCCGTATGTTCGTACTTCTTGGGACGTGGTTCAGTTCTAAACTGACTTTTATCAACAACTCCATACTTTAGTTAGGACCATCACACCTGTATGGTTGGCAAAACAAGGAGGTCAGACATGTATACTTTTGATCACACTACCTACCAAGACATTATATAATTATACCTGTACATTTAGCAAATGCCTCTGCCTACCCCGCTTTGGGTATTAAAAAGGCGTGAAGTGTAAGTGTGTACCTATACATTTTTTATGAATCCAGACAAACTGACAAACAGATCTTTTTCGTAAACTTACCTAAGATGTAGCGATCTTCGTCATCAAATAAAAAACGGGTTTTTGTTTGGTGCGTACAGCATTCAGGTGGGTTCAATGATATGTTTGCATGTAAATAGTTACCTACAACAATGACTAGGTCAAAATAAAAACTAGTTTCAATTAAATATAGCTACTTTGTCATTCAAACATGTTATGAACCTGTTATGAACCATTTCTTGAGACAACTTACTATGACTACTTAGTCTTTTGTTTTTCCATCAGTGTTTTCATGTCTGTGTATATAACGATTGACCATGCCCTGCGTTTTAACGAATACATTAGTTACCTGGAAGAAATCGTTATGAGCGATAAGGTCGCCTTTTGCAATTTTTCCACTGTAATTTTTTTACATTTGTAATGTACAGTGTGCAGTGTATATTCATATATTCAGCAATAAAGAGTATATTCATATTATAAATAAATAAATAAAATAATAAATATTTTACAACAACACACACATTGCCTTCATCCCATGTTAAA
>SJJU01009808.1:0-22680 GCA_012932125.1 Conopomorpha cramerella | reverse complement strand
TAGTGCGATATGACATCTATGAATCCCACATAGCGTTCGTATTCTACTGCGGTTTGGGTCTTTAGACCTCACTTCGACTTGCCAATCCAAAATAGCAATAACTCCCTGGAAAAAAATCGTAGAAAGATATAACCACTTTTTTTCCATTCCTAAAGAGTGACTTTGTCTAGGGCTCGCCCTGATTTACGACAAAAGAAAACCGAGGAAAAATTAAAAAACAATGTGAGATATAAAAACCTCACACTGCACTGCATCTTGCTGTCGCCCAGATTAGTGACAAAGAACGGGGGACCGGGACGGGTTCCTCAAATCTAAGACGAGTCCTGCAGGACGCAGTGCGAAGGTGACACCGGTGCGTTCTTAGGAGATCCCGGAGTCACCCGACACGCACCGCCGACGACCACCGGAGGGGTTTTAGTCGGTGAGAGTCCGACATAACCTAGTCCCTCCCCTGGGCGAATGGGTATCCATTATGGATTACCCCTCCGAAAAAAAAAAAAGGGTACTCTTTGTAGACGACTAATGATGGGAAATAAATCTATCGATGACATTTAAATTGTTTTATTTATTAAATTTAAACAAAAGTATGTAACAGTAATGTACTCTTTATACATTCTACTATTGGAAACATTAAATAAGAATAAATGCCAGGTATAATATTCCAAAAAAGCAACGAAAAACTTAATACATAACTCAAAAATTATAATACTTAGTTTGTTAAGTTCTTAAGTTGACTGTTATATTATAATTATTTCTTGTGTATCCCTTAATGATCAATAAACTACTCAATAAATACATAATTATAACATAACATACATTTGTAAGTTTACAGTTTCTTTTAATGAACTAAATTTTTTATAACAATTCTAGGATTGCTGGTATTTGAATTGGTTCTTAAAGTAAAAAAAAAGAAATCTAAATCAATATGTATAAATATTTTTTGTACTAAGTCCCTACAACAACTGGCAAACATATTTTCGTAAAAAATATCACAATGAAGTAACATAACACTTATACGATCAAATATTATTAGGTAGGTACAATCAACAATTACAGACATTAAAGTAATAAAACATTTAGTTCAGAAACTGGTGCGTTCAGTTGAGTGCGTTGAGTTCAAATTTAGATTCAAAATCAGTTGATTTTGAATCTGAATTTGAACTCAACACACCAGTTTCTGAACTAAATGTTTTTTTACTTGTCAAGGCAGGCAAAAGAAGAAAAAAAACCTTTGACATAGGATAATATGCTAGCAATTTTTTAGCAACCTAAGCAGATCCACCTACATTTTAACAATTATAAAATAAAGTATCTAAAGATTTATTTCACAATAGGTACAATAAAGATGTAGTTTGCTCTGGCCAGTAGATTAGTAATCAATTAAAAGAAACAAAACAATAAACCAATTTCTGTAACATTAGGTGTGCAAGTCATAGAAACATTTGAGGCACATGGTTTTTTTACAATCAACACAGAAAGATATAATCTTTTTAGCCTTTTTACCTGCCTCACGACTGCCAAAATTTGAGCGCAATCTTGCATAACAACCGACGCACCTTCTTTTTTTGTCACCCTTCTTTTGAAAAGTATGATTTCGCATCAACTTGACTTCTTCAATAGGTACTGAAAAAACAAAAAAAATAAATTACGATTTACAAAAAAAACATGAATAAGGGCTTTGGTAGCTTAAATCAGAGACATAGATAGTATTAAGTGGGTAAATTAATTTTCTGCATAAGTGATTGTATTATGGGTAGGTAGGTAAATTACTAAATAAAAAGAAGAAAGGTTTAACAATATAAAATGAAGTAGGTAACTAAAATAATTACCTGATTCAGTGAAGTTCATGGGTTTGTTTGTTAGACCGCTTATTATTTCTTCCGTAAAGGCTTTCTTTGTCATTCGTTGTTCTGTACGCAAATTGTACACAATCAAACTGTTGATCAAAGCCGTTCCCAACAATAACTCCACCATTACTTTTCTGTACCATTTAAGACCCCGCTTTAGGCTCGAGTAATAAACAGATAATTGGTCGCTTAAATCAATACCTTTCTTGTTCTTGTTATACGTCATAACTGCTCTTGGCTTTAGTATTTTTTCTCCTGTCCCTTTCCTTGTCTTACCGGTGTCTATTATAGTAGCGTCATGCTCGGGACATATTGATATTATGTGAACAGGTGTTTTTTCGAACCATTTTATTACACGCACACCATTTTTATTCATTTTACCTACAATTTGCCCTTTTTTCAGCTTCGAAGATATAACTCTTTTTGGTAGTCCTTTCCGGTTCGGCCTTAAAGTCCCACAAATAAATGTCTTGTTTTCAAGAAGTTCTTCAGCAAGTCCAACTGAGTTGTAAAAATTATCTGTTATAACAATTCTTCCCTCATTCTTTAGATCCCTTATCAACCTCATAACAGTTTTTCTCCCATGATCCATCTCCCGTCCATTATCACCCTGGCCAGTATATATATTATAATATTTGAAGTATATCCATCAGGAGTACATAGCTTGTACAGCTTTACCCCATATTTATGTGCTTTATTTTTAATATATTGGCGAAATTTTAACCTGCCTCGCCAAGGGATCATGGATTCATCTATGATGAGGTACTTTCCGGGCTTCAAAATAGTCTGAAAGCATACTAAAAACGTCTTGTACTTTGTCCAATTTATCTGTACTTTGCAGGTCACTAAAATGCCAAAATTTAAGCAATAGTAAAAATCTGTCACGTTTCATGATAGACATAATGTATCTATTTCCATATAAGCTTTTTTCGACCAGTAGTCATTAATTTGAGGATTTCTATTAAGGCCCATTGCCATGAGAACACCCAAAAACTTTTTCATTTCGGCAGTGTCAGTTGATTTCCAATCTTTAAGTCTGGATTTAGGTTTCATGGAATCTTTATTGTCACGTATATATTTCTGCGCATAATTATTTGTTTCTAGTACCATTTTTTCAATTATTTCATCAGTAACAAATAATTGGTAATAGTCCAAAGGGGTCTGTGTTGAGTCATGAATATCTATAGTGTACTCACCTGTAAAATATTCACATTCAGGAATATTGTTGCATATGTCTACCCAATCATCACTATTATCAATTACATTTTGTCTGAGGGTTTCAGCAGCCGGTTGGTCAGGCACGTTTTCGCTTTCTACATCTGACTCAGATTCACTACTTTCGGAGGATGAAATTGGCGACGAACTTTCTGTTTCGGATCTGATTAACGGCTGATAATCTGAATCATCTTCAGAGTCAGATTTTGAAGACGTTTGGTCACATTTGGAATTTTTCTCAAGGGTTTTATTATTTATAGTACTTAAATCAACAATTGCATCTAACTTTGAGTGCAATATATCTGTTACTTCATCATTTGTCAAAACATGATAAAAATTTCGCGCATGACAAATCACTCATCGAACTACATCGACTCGTTGATGGTACATTATCCTGGGCATTGCAAGACGTCGGAGTAGAATATTGGATTATAGAATGTTTATTTCTAACAGGAGTTGAATTAAATTGTACATTTTTCAAAATGTGCAGAGTCTGGCCAGTACTTGGACTTTCAAATATTTCTTGTGATAGCTTCTGTCTTTTAGGAGTGTTGTGCAAGCCATCGTCTTTTATTTGGATAGAACTAGGACAAATCTGAATGTTCTCTAAAATTTTTACCTTGTTTCCAGAATCTGGAGGTAATACATCCTCTTTTCTCATAGTGCACTTCTGGAATACACGACGATATTTTGGCACATTCACATCGGGCTCTGGGTCCCTTTCACTTTGGTTTGATAAATTTAACATTTTCCTACACCTTTTATTACCACCGCGAAACATTTTGGCGCAAAAAGGAAGCGTGCGCTTCATCGAAAGCGCATCACGGCACTAATTAGATAAACAAATGTCACGGTCAACCAATAAGTGCGGAAAGGGGCGGAGCCACCTCACACGCGTGTGGGATGGAAAAACCCCACGGTCGCAAGGAAAAGAGATTTTTTTCACCTGGTGCGGGGTGAGGTCTAAATATCCCACACTTATTTTTTTACTGTAATCTTGTTCTATTACTGTAGACATAAAGAAATATCTAGTCGTCTTAGTCACACGTAGCCCCGTCCCTTAGAAACTACTTCCGCACCAGAAAGAGAAAGTGCCATTTACTCACCGCACCCGGCGAAGGGACGCGTGTGAGGTGTTTCGATGACACACCGCAGTGAACGTGTTAAACCTGTCGTTTCTAAACACACTAAAGACTTAGAAACGACAGGTTCACGTCGTAATAATAATTAATAAGACCGTGTTTAATAGTAAAGCATTCAATCTTATTTTTATTGTACAATATTTATTAGCCTTCCTACGCCGCCGGAATTAAAAGGCGAGAAGGGAATTTTTTTTAACATTTTTTTTTATTTCAGCTCGTTCAAATTTTGACGTACTGGCCAGTTTTGGTGATCAAATACCGCGGCGCCGGATGTTCGTGAACAAAGGTATTCTTGCAAATATTCCCGTGGTAGTCGAGCTTGATGCTGGCTTTGCAGGACGCGCTGATCTGTTGCGAGCAATAGTAATAGCCGGTCATAGCCTCCCGATACGTGTAGCCCTTGTATAGCAGCAGGTTCTTCTTCCCACGGTTCGATGGTATGAATTTGTAAGTCTCTGGAAAATGTTTAAAGAAATTTAGTTTCACATTTTTTTTAATGTAAAAAATTAATACAACACTTGTTATGTTACTTGGTGCATCTGTCACAAATTTATTGTTTTTTGTGTGTCTTGTTAGTTGTCCTAAATGAATAAAAAATAATAACGACATCTCAATGCACGTGCTAATGAAAGGGTTGTCGTCAGTCAGGTTTAATTTACTTCATATTTTTTTTTAATACAACACATAAGTTCTTGAAAGATTTACAAACAATTTAACATATTTTATTTTCATTTTTGTTTATTTGTGAAACATACAGAATCAATGAAAATAATTTAGATAACACTTAGATATTTTAATACACTTGATAAAAAAATACACTCCACGCCTTTTAATCCCAAAGCGTGGTAGGCAGAGGCACTTGCTTAGTAAACCATTAAATCGTATTTTTGTTGTACAATATTTATTAGCTACGTCGCTTCGGGATTAAAAGGCGAGAAGTGCTTTTTTTTAAATTATTTTTTATTTCAGCTCGTTTATATTTTTACGTAGTGGCCAGTTTTGGTGACCATATACCGCGGCGCCGGGTGTTCGTGAACAAATGTATTCCTGCAAATATTCCCGTGGGAGTCGAGCTTGATGCTGGCTTTGCAGGACGCGCTGATCTGTTGCGAGCAATAGTATATGTTGCTTACATTCTCTCGATACGTGTAGCCTTTGTACAGTAGCAGGTTCTTTTTTCCGCGGTTCGACGGTATAAATGTGTAAGTCTCTGGAAAATTTGAAAAATATCATTCAGATTTCAATGAATATTTTTTTTGTTAATTACGTCCCACTCGCTAACGAAAGGGTCGTCGTCAGAGTAAGGTTCAAATTACTTCATTTAAAAATATGTAGAATATTAAATCATTTTTTAAGGAAACGCGCACTGACATGATATTAAATGTTTAAAACGGGTATATTTTTTTTAATTGAAGTAAACTGAAGTAATTTCAAGTACTTGAAATTTTTACAAAAAAAATTACTTTGGTATAGCTCGTGAACAGCAGCGCAGAAAAAAGAAGAAGAATGGAAATGGAAAGAACGAGAAAGCGAAAAGAGGTGTTTGATTCTTCAATGGGATCCAGTAGGCTAATACTTAATAATAAGATTGATTTGACAAAGCCAGGAAATTAGCTTTAAACTGATTGCCTAAGAAGCCGTCATCGATCAATCACAGATTTATATAACTGATTACTTAAAGTCCTGATCCATCCACTGGCATATCATCGTCCAGCCCAAACCCTCGACCCTGAAATTTTGCACAGGGTTCCTTTTGTGATGTTTACGTGAGATAAGAAAGAATTTTTCAAAATTAATCTTCTAAGGGGGATTATAAGTTCACATGAGAAAAATGTTAACACAGAAACTACGCGAATGAAATCGCGGTGTATCCACTAGTCATATACATAAGGCTTTCTTTTCCTTAGAAACTACAGTTTAACAGAGTAATAATAATTAACAAGACCGTTTTTGAACTCAAAAATCTTTATTATTCTTAAAAAGCTACAACTAACTACAATAATTTGACATATTCCCCTGTCTTAGTAACAATATAGCGCGGTTTAGGATGTTCGTGCACAAAATGGTTTCTCAAAATGGTTCCATCAGCGTCTATCTTAATACTGGACTTGCAGAATGCGCTCAGCTGTTGCGAGCAATAGTACATACTGCTTCTACTCGCTCTGTACGTATAGCCCCTGTACAGAAGCAGCTTCTTCTTCCCTCTACTGGACGGTATGAAGATGTACTCTGTTAAAAACACACATAATAATATGTGGTAAATAATAAGTATATTAATATACATTTAAATGTGGTTCACTTTTCATTCATAAACTTTTTATGTCGATATTATTGACATGGTTCTGATCATACTGTATACGTGACCATCCATACAGTTATTAAATTAATTTAATTATAAGCGTATTATAACTCATATAATGATAGCGTGTTCATATGTACATCTCTTATTATAATAAGTTATTAATTTGACGCGGTATTTTCAACTGTATGGACGGTCACGTATACAGTATGATTAGTGTAAAATATTTTATTTCTTAGGTCAGTAGGTATCATTCCCTTTCAGACGTTAAAATACACCGCAATTGTTATCGAAATGGCTGTAGCATACCCCATCCAAAAAATCAGCACCTAGCAGCAGGTACCCTAAGACGACGGTCGTGCGTTTATGAACCCAGCTGCAACAGGTACTTCATACGCAAACTTCATACACATTTTATTAGCGATTTTGTATAGAGAAATAGGTTGCGATATTTAGCCAAGGCAAATCTATATACTTAATGTATATAGATTTGCCTTGGTATTCTGCTCTTACAATAATATGTAAATATACACTGCACAGATTAACGCTCGTTACCAGCTATCTTTCTGTATACGCCTCAAGTTAACACACGCGGATCGTATTTAGAATCACTGCCAGACTAAAATAGCTCTAATGATTAACCATTAAAATTAGTGAACAGTTAACTAACTAATTAATCTAAAAAGATTTTATATCATGTCAGGAGTCGTGAAGAATATGTGAAATACATTTTATCGATAATGGTAAAAAAAAACTTTGTTAAAGAAAAAAGATTTTATTTCAGAACGTTAAGAGATTAATTAATGCATGCATTACAATATAATAGAGGAACAAAGTAGAAAATTATCAAAGGAGATCCCATTTTTTTTTTGTCCTATACTTTATTTACATCTAACCACAGTAAAAACATGATTAAATTTTTCTTGGTGCATATTTAAGCAATTTTTGACACTTTCACTAGCAATGCACTAACACTGTTATTTACTTAACTTTATGAATACCACGGTTAGTCGTTTAATTATTTTACAATACCTAGTACCTATCCCTTAAGCATACACAAGTTGTGATGTTCAAGTCTTATACCTAAATTCTTTGGTTAAATTTTGACTTTTTGACACTATGTAAAAATTCCATGTCGAATTTTAGTTACCAACTGGGCTAGAGTCAGGTACATTTTATTCTTGAGACGATGCCGTTTTACAAATGATGTGGTTAGACGATTTATTGAAGTTAATCCCACTTGTTCTATAAAACAGGAAGTTATTGATCAAAATTAGGTTGTACGTCCTTGTCCTACTCTAGAAAAAGTGGGAGAGAGAAACTTGTTCTGAAGAACAAATGGGACTTAACCCAAAATGAGGACCAATAATTACAGATCTCCTTTGTCCTAACCTAAAATGTATCATAATAACATTAAAATGACAAAAGTCAAAGGTAATATTAAATGATCTTAATCTAATGCACAGATATGTCTAGGAAACAAATGTATACTGTGAATGTCAAAATGGCGTAACTACACTTCTGTATTTCTTATCCGTAATAACAATGACAGCATTAATTTTGTAAAATACACTTGAGAATCGACAGTAAAGGACTATACGGCTACATTTTCTTGTACTTTTCATGATTTTCTATGTCAAATTCTATACGATTATATTTTAAACGACGCAAAAAAATTCTAGCTTTATTTTTTTATTTCATTTAATCTCGAGGCAAGAAAACGTTACTAGCTAAATGGGGCTTCAGAGTATTACATATTATGAATGTAGTCATAATTTTGGCACACGCCCATGTAGAAGAAACAGAATTATCTGTTATATGTTTTTAGACACCCGAGATTGCTGCCCAATGATTAGCTTAAAAATGTTCAATTAAATGCGGTAACCTATCCAACGGGTGTCCACGTCCAGTGTAGTTTAATTTCATTATTCAGTTGCGATCGTCGATACTAGTTGGGCTACAAACGCTTTCAATTAAGAAATCTGATTTTATAAATATCAACGAAATCCTTTTACCTGTCTGAACTATATTCTTCCATTACAATAAATTTCAATTTCGCTTATGAAGATCACTAGTAATTCAAGGTGGGTTAATAGTACAATAATTTTACTATAAATAGTAACTGTACGGCATCTATACTAAGTAACTAAAACTAAACGAAAAAATAAACTAAGATTCATAACTAAATTATTTTTACGTCCAAGACCATAGCGGACCAGATAATGAAATAATAATACCTTCAAAATTGACAATAAAGAGTCATTGTGTGTTATGCTAAATTAATTGCTAAAAATAAAAGAAAACGAAACAAAATGTCGACAAAAATATGACAGGGAATTATGCAGTCTTAAATATCAAATGCAGAATTAAAAAAAGACTATGTGTATGATACTAAAATTAAACTAGGATAATTCCATTGAATCTCCTAGATCTACCTACTCCAGATCCTGAAGAGAGGTATGACCTAATATATGTGTTTGATCGTCGAATTTAGATTACAGCATTACCTTTAACTACTTGCTAAAAAAAATATATTTTCCAAATTTTCAGCACAGTTTAACTAATGTATAAATTAATTTACTGAAATTCCTAACATTGTAGTGACCTATAACTATAGTATACTTCATCGTGCTGAGAGAAAATAAGATAGAAAGTGCGACAATGTAAATACTGACAAAAAACGAATTAAGTCCAGAATCTAACCCCGAACGAGAATATTTGGGGTTGATTTCCGGCATAATTCTAAAACACTACAAAACTACGGTCTTACAGTAAGAAGAGGAACAGTATCTGTATCCCCTTTTATTTCTATTTTATACCTATATTTCAGCTATAATAGTTGATAATCAACATGTCAATTTGATTTGGAAAATTGTACAAAAAAGTGAAAATTCACACTTTTCGCACTTTCTTATAATGCCGACAGAATACAACGGGTTGGTCATTTTTTGTACTTTTTATTTGAAATAGGTGTAGTTAAATACATTGACCGTACATTTTTGATTCGAGGCATTTTCTATACATTTGTAAATATTAATATTATCAGTACAACTACTACGTATAAGATCAAAAACCTTAGCCTATGATAATTAAAAAGCGTACTGTATTATATTCGCCTTATATTCTAAGTCATGTAAATTTTAAAGTTCGTTTGACGTTTAAAGATATTCCAATATTAAACAGACATGCGAGAATGTTGGCTTTTAAAATTGAGTAGGTTCAAAAATTACACAAAAAATGCAATATTTATCTTAAAAATGTATGGAATCTAACAATTCTACAAGTATTTTAATGAATGATTAAAAAGTTATAATTAGTTTTTCTTTAAGACTAAGCCTGTTCGCTCAATCTTCTTGTATTATTCCACTTTGAAATAGCTTCCGTTGGCGTTTATGACATTTAATCTCGAGGCAAGAAAACGTTACTAGCTAAATGGGGCTTCAGCGTATTACATATTAATATAGTCATAATTTTGGCACACGCCCATGTAGAATTAAGAAACAGAATTATCTGGTATATGTTTTTAGACACCCGAGATTTCTGCCGAATGATTAGCTATTACTAAGCCTGTTCGCTCAATCTTCTTGTATTATTCCACTTTGAAATAGCTTCCGTTGGCGTTTATGATATTCTGCGGTGGCATGTGTTGGTGCACGAAATAATTTTGTACAATTCTTCCATCGTCACCGAGCTTGATACGAGCTTTGCATCCGGAGTTCTTCTTAATACAGTAGTAACGATTGCTGTTTCTGTTCTGCGAGTACGTGTAATTATTCAACAAAAGCAGCCGACGATTCCTAATAGATTGTATCCAAGTGTACTCTGAAAATTAGATACATGATGTAGACAATTGCACATTTCGAAGACGCAAAGAAATTAGTCAGATTACACGGTCTGTATATACCCAATAAATTTTAAATTATACGGTAATCGGTAAAATAAATGCGACGACTTCTTCAATAAAGGAGACTTTTTGATTTAGCAAGTATTTAATATTTAAAATAATGTACAAAATGTGTACAAACTTTCAAAATAAACAATTATAAATAAAATACATTGTATTTTTCTTTTGATTAATAACCTCGTCGATATTTTAGTAAATCATAATCATCATACTGTTAGTTTATTTAATAATAATGTTACAAGTACATGTGAGAATTCTTCCAGTTGGCTCGCACGACCATATAGGTAATACTACTCTGCTACGAGCAATCATGAGTTTCCTTAAAAAAAACCACGAAAGATCAAGTCCGAAGACCAACGATCATATTATAATAAAGTAGTCTTTCGTTTCCCACAATCATTGACATGTTATTTTTTTTTTTAGAAAACTCCATATTGAAAGAGATGGCGCTTTGAAACAAGTTTACAACACGCATACAGATAGGGTACTGATACACATGCTAGTTAGTGGCATGCTTCTGCAGCGATTCCCGTAGTACTATTGTTCTTATTACGGGTCGAAGCTTTGAGATATTTGACGGCTTGGAAGTTACTTACTGTAATAGCCCCAAAAGCATGTTCCTAAGTAGTATGTCTAGCTGTACCTAAACCTCAAAAGGAAGCCACGAGCACGTGTGTCAAAACCCACACACGTGGCTATTAATTTATCTTAACATAATGACCAGTACTGCTGATGATGTACCGCGGAGGAGGGTGATCATGGCAAAACTTATAATTCAAGACTTTTCCATCCCAACCCAATTTCACTTTCGACTTGCAACCCGAATCTTTCTTTGAACAGTAGTAGTTGCTTGTTACACCCTTCTGAGAGTACGTGTATTTCCTAAACATTAGCAACGGTTTGCCGCCAGTTGACGATGGAATGAACGTGCATTCGTCTGCAAAGAAACTAGTAAGATATGTAGCTACATGAAATTATAAAGATCTTAAAGATTAACTTTAAAAAAAATAGAACCGGCTTCAACCAGAATAAAATTTTTAAGACTTATATGGTTTTCGCATGGATGACATTGACCAAATTGAAAAAAAAATGGAACTCGCATAAATATGAGACCTCATGGGAAACATCAGCCATGAAAATAACCATCAAAGTCGATTCACCCAGCTGAAAGTTCTGAAGTAGAGTAATTGTAGTACCCTCTTTTTTTAGAAATATCTTAAAACTTAGGCCATTTAAGACAACTAGGATATAGGGAGTTAAAAAATAAAAAGCATATTGGAAGTTAAACTGTATTTTAAATTACTGGAAATAAGTTAGGGAGTTAAAGTACCACACAAAAACATCAATGAAATTTAAGTGGACAGTATTTTACTAACCATCCCTATACATATTATCTAAATCTCTAAGGCACCAATTTTATTCATAGTGTTTGCAGCTATCATACTCTTAGTTGAAATACAATACATAACATAAATAACGTTTCTTTTTCGTAATTCATTGAACAGTTACTTTCTGAAAGGGGGAAAGAACTGAATATTTTAATGTTTAGGACATATAAATATTAATTAGGTAATAAAAGACTTTTCTTCTAAGACGCGAGCGGGCACAGCCTGAACAGCACAGGAATCTCTCTTCCCATACAACAATTATGGCAGCGGTAGTGGCTCAGACTCGGGTATTCCAGTACATAGTACAATGGCGTTGTCGAAACTACCTTTATTATAATACTTTGCTTAGGAAACGCGCGCGAATGTTTTACGGGTAAGTGCACAATTTCCACAATACAAGTTCGAGAATATCTTTGCTTATTACCGTGCCGATGTACCCAGTAAAAATACTGATTACATTAGCTCTATTATTTAACCGAAACTTGGTTTTTTGCCGTGCAAACAAAAATGGAATTACGAATTTACACAAACGAGTGTATACGAAGTATAGAGATTCACAAATAATAACATAACAGTTACAAAAAAAAACATTTGACAGCTAAGTAAGTAGTAATTTCCACAATTTTAAAAAACAGTCGCGTTTTAACGCACTTGAAACAAGAAAAGTAAAAGCAAAGTAATTCTAATTGCTTGCAGAAGGTTATAAACAAAACAAATTGAAAATGAAGAAGGTGAAATTAAGACGTCCTCTTATAGTATCGTTATTAATATTTTATATACTGTCCACGTGGAGTGACTCGATAAACTGGACGAGGATGCTCATGAGTGAAAAT
This sequence comes from Conopomorpha cramerella, assembly GCA_012932125.1. Taxonomy (NCBI): domain Eukaryota; kingdom Metazoa; phylum Arthropoda; class Insecta; order Lepidoptera; family Gracillariidae; genus Conopomorpha; species Conopomorpha cramerella. The sequence continues at coordinate 10,052 of SJJU01009808.1, read as the reverse complement.
ACTGTCAACGACCCGTCCATCAGGGCCCAGCTTCACGCGAGACCTGCAGCCGGCACTCTTTTTGGAACAATAGTACAAGTTGGACAAACGCATTTGAGAATAAGTGTACCCACGATACATGACCAAGTTTTTGCCACGAACGGTCGGTATAAATATAACTTCACCTGAAAAATATTTATAAATAAATAAAAAATAAAATGAATACACTTCGCGCATTTTAATCCCGAAGCGTAACTCGCTACACCTGGTAGACACTTGATAAGCAAATGCTCACAGTTTAAGCGCGCGTATGTAACCCGACGTCACAGGGGATGAGCGCATCATCGTTATAAGGCATGCTGGTTTCATCACATGTTGTCCTTCACCGTATAAGCGTTGCGTAGCATTAGTACACATCTAGTAGATACATCAGATCTCTAACATTGCAGATACAAATAGGGAACAACTAGGCCACAGACGCTCGTATTTATAAAGTGTGATAATAAAATATCGAGATATCCATGAAATTAGTTATATCCGGCTAAAGCTTTTACACACAGCCGGCAGCAGCGTATTAGCGAACGTGAGACGGTACGCTGAGAAAGCAAGCATCCACCCGGCGATTAGCTTTGCACGACGCCGTACTGCAAACTATACTGCAAACTATTTTAATTTTGGTAACCCAGCCATACTAAAAAATTGATACTCTCTGACAGTCCTTAACTGTACAACGCAAAAGAACATGTATTTAAAATAATAATAAACACATTTATTTTACTTCTTTCTTAATCTAAAGTGAACTTAGGATCTTACTTATGTCCTTTTGGCGAATTTTCGCTTATAAGTTATACATATTAGTAAGATAGACATTTATGTGTTTTATTATTAAAATACTTAAATATAATTTAGTTACCTGCTAAAATATATATAATATATTATGAATAATAAAATTGATAGTAACACTATAACTTATTATCCTTAAAACATTGGCGGACAGTAAATTAGACACAATAGATGTTTTATTGTTATGACGCCTATAGGCGTTTACTGTCCGGGAAAGAGTTAAACATAGGTCTTAATTGTTACATTTTTAAAATTTAATTTTAAAATACCACGTTGCCGAGCTTTTGATAAAACTACCTACATTTAACTATCGTAAAATTTAAAAAAAAACCTCTAATAGAGCCTTAAAACCAGTGTTGTTTCGTTATTCCTAGGAGAGTATATTTCGTCTCTATTTATAATTTCTTTAATGTACAATTTTAAATCAAAAAACGTTGCCGAAATTCGAGAAAATCACTGAGACCGTGTTACCAGACTACGTTCCCCAAGGAACTGTACGTCAAAAACGAAAAAAAAAACCCCCTTCATACATAGGTACTTACCGCTCAGCTAGCTGATTGCCATTTTACATGAGGAAGTATTTTCTTTTTCAATGGGGTTAGTTGTCTGGTAATACGGTCCGAGGGCCGTTTTCGACTTTCGCTAACATTTTTAATTTGACCTTATGGATTTGACGTGACAACGTTTAATAACTCGGCACTACGGGCTGCATGCACGTAAAAGATGACGTCATTGTCCCGTTCCGCAAGCGAGTGTATGGGGAATTTTCTTTAACGTTTTTCCGACAGATTTTCGGGCGAAGAAAGGACAAAAGTTGGAAAGTATGAAAAGTATGACAGTAATGACTGTTCACCACCCGAAAAACTGTCAGAAAAACGTCAAAGAAAATTCCCCATTAGTACACTCGCTTGCGGAACGGGACAATGACGTCATCTTTTACGTGCATGGAGCCCGTAGTGCCGAGTGATTAAACGTTGTCACGTCAAAACCACACACACACAGTCATTACTGTCATACTTTCCAAACAAAGTTTGACAGTAATGACACTTCTCCTCTCGAAAATCTGTCAGCAAAACGTCAAAGAAAATTCCCCATACTACTGAAATGTTTGACGTTGTCGCGTCAAACTACCGTCCGTAAACCGACTTTAAGGTACTGATACACATGCTAGTAAGTAGCATGCTTTTGCAGCGATTCCCGTAATATTATTGTTGTCATTACGAGTCGAAGTTTCGAGATATTTGACGTCTTGGTGGTTACTTACCGTAATAGCCCCGAAAGCATGCCACTAAGTAGCATGTCTATCAATACCTTTAAAGACAACAATTTTTTTCATAACAATTAAACTTTACAGTATTCCCCAGACTTAGTGATGATGTACTTCGGCGGTGGGTGAATATGAGGTCGGCCATTTTCCTTGATCACTCCATTGGCGCAGATTTTCACTCGTGCCTTGCATCCTGTGTCTTTTTTGGAACAATTGTAGTGCGGTGTTGTGCCGTTTTGTGAGTACGTGTACTTTTTGTACATGACGAGTTTTTTGCCACGCTGCGACGGTACGAAAGTGTAACCTATAAATTGCAAATTCACTTTGTTATTAACAATATAACAAATATCGATGAACTTTTTTAGAAGAAAATATACTGTGACTCACGTGTAAAGGTCAATTTTATCATTCGGTTTCTGAACTAACGTACTTAGTTTTACATGCTTAACGAATATCATGTTATTTCGGGTGAAACTTAGTTTTTCATGTACATTCAGGTAAATTGAGCTCAATACAGAAATCGACTCGTACGGACTCTTAATAGGAAACACTTTAAAGAATGGGTAAACTTCACTTTTCTTTCACACAGTATTTTTATTTAGAGTCAAATTCATATAAAATTGGTCGCAACTTTGACTAACGCAGAAGGAACAATGTTCAATTTTCATCGGCGTAGAATTTATCCTGGTTGCACAACGAGCTCGCGCAGGTGTCGAATAGGCGTTGATTTGACTTTTGTGGCTATTATGTACCGACCGAACAAATCGTGGAGAAAACCTCATGTGATGTAAGTCTCCAGCTCAAGTATTCGAGATCCAAAGCTTAACGTGCCGTTCCACGAAAAGGCCAGAAAAATAAATCACTGAAACCCATCCAACTATCGAATGGTTTGCAATCATTGAAGATTGGAGAACTACGAGCCGTGTAGTGACGGCGAATATAATACGTATGTCACCATCCCAGCCTAACTTTTCTCGCCGTGGGACCCCCACGAAAGGAGGCGACCGATGGAACCCTCCCAGAATACAGACAGCAGCGCTCTCTGTGAGTTAAACCACAAAATCACTGCGATCGTCAACCCGCCTGCCAAGCGTTGCGAATTGCAAATGTCTACGTTCAATTACAAAACCATAATCAGGCCATTGATCGAACTTTAATATGTAATGATACAGCTGGTCAGTAAAATGAGACTTGTCCTGGCTGGGCTTGGTAGCGTCCTATAGATAGGTACAGTTTTCTTTATAAACACAGTAAGCAAATAAAACCATATAAATTTGGTATATTATCATGACATGTATTGAAGTAAGCAACAAATACAGGCATTATTAAATAAATAAGTCGTTAGAAGACAAAAGATAAAAGCGCGCGAGAGTATTAAAAAAGATTAAAGTCAGAGTAAACATTATGTCTATGTAAACTCCTATAACTACAAGAATACGTTAAAGCTAAGCACAGTCTTCTCCGAGGTAACTGTATCTAGTAATTTTATCGATCGAAAAAATGTAATAGTTGACGAAAACCTGTGGAGGAATTGAAGTCTCCTGAAAGTTTCATATCATTTCTATGACAATTTGATATATTGTCCAGTTTTAGTAACCTGATAGACCGGCGGAGGATGTTCATGGGTGAAAATACTGCCAACGACTTGTCCATGAGGTCCCAACTTCACTCGGGACCTGCAACCGGCACCCTTTTTGGAACAATAGTACAAGTTGCTCGTAGCCATTTGCGAATAAGTGTATCCACGATACATGGCCAATTGTTTGCCACGAAGCGTCGGTATAAATATTACTTCGTCTGAAAAAAAATCTCATTGATTAACACCTGTGGACACAATTCACAAATACCTACACTGATGATAGGTAAAAACCCTATGCAAATTTTAGAAAACTAACAGGAATCTTTGAGTCGGGGAAGGAGAACACAGGGGCTGGTCACACGTCGGAACCTACAAAAGATCCCAGGACCCACCCAGTACCAGCGACAGTTGAAGGTCATTGGAGGGGTTTAGACAGTAGAAATCAGATACTACCCGCCGTCTCCATAGCGACGGGGTGTCCATAAAGATTTCCCCCTCGTCAACAAAAAAAAAGCTTTTGAGTAAAGGAACTCCTCACCACAAACACGGATCGTGCGTGACGGGAGTATACCTGTTTATAGTGAGACAAGGTCTTCTGTAGTCCTTTTAATGATTTTAAGGTTAATGATAATGGAAAAATAAAGTAGTGGAAATAAAATGTATCAACCTAAGACATAGTTGTTTCAGAAAACTAGAAACAATATTGTCATAGCGAAAATAATAAAATAAAACGACATATGTACCTGTTTCGAATAACGCATTTATTGTGATTTGGTTTGCGAAAGATTCAGACATTATTCTATTTTAGAATAAGTTCTCTCAGGCAAGGTGCGTGGTCAAGGTGCATGATGCCAATTCTGGCGTGGTCCAGTGTTCAACAAGCCATGTGCATAACAAACAAATAAATTAAAATTCTCCCTCTTCTTCCCGAGTCGACAGTGTGTGTGCATATTCTGTGATCACACAAAGTTATCTATAGCCTCGTACAGGTCCTGCAGCGTGCAGATTTCGGGGCACGCGGTGCAGATGATCCATGGATTGAGGCATCGCATAGGATTCATATCAATTCTCGGCCTCACCAAAGTGACTAAGGATATCTTGGTGGGTGACTATGATTTAGATCTTTCTCAGCGATTCTTCCATCGTACCTGAGTTTGATACGCGCTTTACAACCATTGTTTTTCTTAGAACAATAATAGCGGTTGCTGTAATCCCTCTGAGAGAATGTATTTCCATTGCACAGTAGTAAACATTTATTCGATCTTGTATACAGAAGAGTATATTCTGAAACATATCGAGAATTTCATTTTACACATACTTTAAATACATATTATCATAAATTAATACAATCACGACTACCGTCAAGTGTCAGAAATTATGTTAATTTGTTTTGAGAAATTTCATTTTGTCCTTTTTTTGACAGTATAGTACCACCAAATAAGGCACATTTTTAAATAACCAATGGACAAAATAACAGAACTAGTGATACCAGAGGGCCTTATCCAAGCCATTTCAAAGGAAATTCGAAATAGGTGGAAAGCCGTAATACCGCCAGATAATCGCACAAAAATATCGAAGAAAAATAGAAAGTAGACAGCGATATTCTTTACTTTAAACAAACTTTCTATGAAAAAACTATTTTACTCCACTTTTCGGAATTCACTCGCTGGTCAGTCTTCATCTTTCTATGTCAATTTTTACCTGCACGAAGTACTAACCTTTGTTAAAATAAAATAAAACATAATCAATAAAAACCTTGCTAGTACGAAAAACCGTTTCTGAGTTTCGTAACCGTTTCGTTGAGATATATAATATATGATAATAAATGAAAATGAAACACAAAAATATAAGATTTTATCTTTAATATACTTCAGTAATTGTTTACATTTACACTCTAACAAGGAACACCCTGTACATAAATCAGAATACCAGTAACCTAATAATAATAAATAACTAGCATAGATACGCTTGGGGTAGTTTGCATGATTGTGTACAATTACCGTAAATAAATTACGGGAATCGCTGTAAAGGTATAGCTGAATTGAATAGAGTTCCTTGATTTACATATCAACGGCAATAAAAAGTCAAGCGACCGCGATTACAGTTTTCCTAGAGAAGGAAAAGGACGAACAAACTACCGTTGTTCAATAACAAGGTACACACCCCTATGCTTAAAATCCTACGGTTCTGTATCCCCCTTTTAGAGATTACAATCGAATGTGTATACATATATGTATGTAAGGATTGATTCATACAGATTTATCATTGACGCCAGCGCCATCTAGCGGTAATTACTCGGGAGATTACAATCTAACATAAATCCCGTTCGTCACTATGTACTGCGGTGGAGGATGGTTGTGTTCAAATTTGTCTTTCACTATAGACCCGTTGTTCAACCACAAGCGAGCCGTGCAAGAGGAGCTCCCACCGTTTTTCGAGCACGCGTACTTGTTTGAAGACAGTTGTGTATACGTATAAAATTTGTACATGAGAAGTTGCTTCCCTTTACGGCGGCTTGGTATGAATTTGTAGTCTGTAAACGATTAATAAGCCTGTTATAAAAAATAAAAGGGTTTGTTTCAGTATACTTGGTCGATTCAACGCGATGAAGATCAAGAGTCGTAATTTTACCTTGTTGTCGTATCGCACTGTTTGTTTTTTACCGTTTCCTTATTAATTCCCAGAAACTATAGGTACAGTATTTACTTAATTACACTCGAGAGCAAAAATTACGGGTCACACATAATCTTGTATACACAATGGCACATCTAAATGTGTCTCAATGAGTAAAATAGACTATCTAAAATAAATAGATTTTTAGGGACAATGCATTAAAGCTTTAAAAAACATAAATATTGACGTATTTTTTTATACGTGACCCGGAATTGCTCCAGAGTGTAGTGTAGTTCAATATAATTTTAATTAAGAAAAACTACTAAACGTTCATATTTTTATTATGCATTGTATGTATAATATATAATTACAATCAACTAAAATATAGTCTATAGTATAAAATATAGTATACCTAGAGGTAAAATATCCATTAACAAAACATTTAAAATCAAATTTATTTATGAAAGTATAATAATCCAAAAATAAAATATGGGAATGAACCACAGAGTAGTAAGTACTAATTTAACACAATAAGTACTGGGTCCTTGAAATATTCACTAAATATTTAACGTATGCCTCAAAACGGGGAAGGCAGAGGCACTTGCTAAACAAATACCCACATTTCACCGAGCATATCCAAATCAAAATGAAAAGCTATATTACCCCAGTTACATTTCCCCCTTTCGAGCTTAATTTAGGTACTAAAAAGCTTGCCATATTCCAATTAATTTGCATAAATAAAGCTGGAAAACGCTGAAAAACAACAGGTCCGCACACTGTAATAGCTTTTTGCTTTGGTATGACAAACCCTTTAGCTTATGAAGGCAACGATAGTCTAAAAAATATCTTCTTTTAGCATTTAATTACAAAACCACATAATTTTTGATAAAATTTGCTTAAGTACAAGTACCTAATTCATATCGATAACAAGAAATAACATCGTAAAAAAGAACATAGATAAATTTAGTACCGCGAACTTACACGGAAAGAAAATGTATGTATTTCATCCATGTGGCTGAATAATCATGCCCTTGAGTTCATAGTAGAGGAAGTCGAGGCCACACATTAAACGAACTTGGTTTTAAGCTTGGCTCCAATAATAAAGTATGACTCACACTATACCGCGCCGGGTCCGGTCCGGTCCGTCGGCAGTAACACATTCAAATACTAGGTACATTCTATTTTGTTTTAGCTGTACTGTTACTCAGGTTTTTTTTCGATTCCATGGATAAAATATAGCCTAGGTTGCTTGGATAGCATTTTAATGGTGTAAGAATTATGGAAATTCGTTTTGAGTTTATTCGGTACCAACATCGATACAAAAATACAATTATTTTATTTCCTCTTTGTAATGTTAGTAAGATATACACACACACATACACTTTACCGAGCGACAACCTAGTGACGGCCGAGCAACGGACAACGTTCGGAAACGGTTGACACTCGGCTCGGATCCGGCACGGTATAGCGTGAGTCATCCTTTACATCCTTTAGTACGGATACAAAGCCTGCCCCCCTAGCAAAGCGCGTCAAGAAAGACACGACATAGAGCAAATATGCGCTGTGATTGGCTGTTATGTCACACACCGTACGATTCAGCTTGGTTCACCAATACCAATAGCAACGCTTGGTATGTCTTGTCATGTCTTTCGTGGAGCGCTTTGCTTGTGGGGCTGCATAGTACATTATATAATTAATATTACAACTTCACAAATGCACCATTAGGCAATACAGTGTAGTTGGGTGGATCGTGAATGTGGTAATTCTTATTTCTCACAATTCTGCCGGAATCGTCGAACGACAATTTCGCTGAACATGGCATCTTCCCACCTTTTTGCGAACATTCGTATCTATTTGTCGAGTTTCTTACGAGGGAGTAGGTGTAACGTTTATACATTAGCAGTGTATTGCCTCGACGCCGGCTCGGTATGAACATGTAATCTGTAAAAGATTTGAAACTATGATGTCATTCTACCATCTCTTGACGTACCTATGTATGTGTATTTTTTTTAATAGTTTTATAAACAAGCGTTCGGCCACTATCCTGCCTGATGTTTAGACAGCGATGCGGTCTATGATATAGCACACTTGTTTATGAATATTCTTCCTTTTGCTGTATTTTTTTGACTAAAAATAAACATGTGTACATGCTGTTTTGTAGGTAAACTTAACTCAGTATTTGCCAGGTCTCAAGATGCAGCAACCTGCGACATACCAACATCTTCTGCGGTCTGTTATGTATTGTTTAAATCAGGGGTGTCCAAACTAAATGGAACCCAGGGCCAATACTAAATGACTAAAAAAACATTGTTGGGCCACAAATTTCGTCGCGAGAAAAATAATTTGCTCATTAATGTATATATAAACAAAGAATATTCTACAGGCTGCAATAATCCAAACCGCAGGTCGCGGGCCGTGGTCTGGACAGCCCAGCAGGCCTAGCACGCGCCTCAAGAAAGATATGACATAACACAAATACGCGCTCTGATTGGCTGTTATGTCACGCTTTGTGCGACTCAGCTGGTTTCAACAAATCGCAGCGCGTTATATGTCTTGTCACTTATTTCTTGGAGTGCTGTGCTAGGGGGCTGGTTTAGATGATGAAACTCACCAAACCAGCCTTAAAATGTGCATGAATCCCACACATAGAGGTATATACACGTACATGGCGGTTTCTAATATGTTGCAATCTCGTAGTTAAATCACTTTGGCATCGCAGCAAACGATGTGCATTGCTGGTTTTCTTACTCACATTTCACAGTGGTCTTTCGTACAACAGCGATACACATCGTTTGCCGCTGCTATCGCAAAGTGATGTATCTACGAGAGATGTACCTATAACAGATTTGGTTGATATGCTGGTTTCCATCTATCACGCTCAGTGAGATGCGTTTGGTGAGACATGGGCGTATGATTCAACTCTCCTTGGATATACGAATTACCATACCTGATCAAGTACTACTAACTATAGTTTCCAACTATGCATATAGCAAGCATTTAGGCAGTTGTTTAAATAGAGAATTAAAATACCCCAGGCCAAATTGAAATCTTTTCAAGTCCAGGACCAATAAAAACACAATAGGTATGATAATTTTAATAAATTATTTAATGGTTACATCAATTTAATACTATAATGTAACATTAAAAAAAATATGAATGACATACAGTGACTTCGCATACAAGGCGCGAATATAAAATCAAATTAAATTCTAAGATATTGTCCAGTTTGCGTTCGATAAAAGTTAGGCGGTTCGTGCGTATGGTCCAGCAATATTGGCTGGATAACGCCACATCGGAATTTGACGCGAGCGTTGCATTTCAAGGTTCCACCCCTTAGCGAGCATGTGTACAAATATTTAGCTGAATTCGCGAATCTGTACGTAAATCCCCTGTATAACAAGAGGTTGCCGCCTTTTCGCCCTCTTATAAAACTGTAATCTGTAAAAATATCATTTTTGTTTGTACATCCTGATTAATTGGCTTGTTGGAATCTTTGCCTTATGTGGGTTTGGGCACCAGATTAAAGCATTTCAGTGCTTCTCTTTTGTACAGAGTGCTTTTTAATTATTGGTAGAGATTTCTACTAAATTTTCCACTCCAAAACACCATAAGAGGTCAATACAGTAGTTTTCAAACAAAAATGAGGTAAAAAAAAAATATTGAAACCCATATTTTAGTGCAATAGTTTATTCGCACTATGCCAATTACAAAACTCTCTTAGTTATTTATATTAAATAATTAAATTTATTTAATAGTTTTTTTAGTTGATGT
>SJJU01009804.1:0-14273 GCA_012932125.1 Conopomorpha cramerella | reverse complement strand
GCATATAAAAGGCATTTGATGATTAAACCACCCATATCTAGACCCCAATCACGACCTTTCAGATCTTCCTTTCAGATCTTTATATTGTATAAATTTAATATAATAAGCCTTGTGGTGATGGCGAATAGAATGCATGTGTCACAACCCAAGCCCAATTTTCACAAAGGAGTCTGAAGTTTGAATAACTTGCCCAATTATTAAAAACTACTAAAATACAACTGAGAAAAGTCCCCCTGGCTGGACACCTACTAGCGAAGTAGCGACATCTATTAGATAAGCAATTTTTGGAGTTTGAAAATTCACCACAGGTTTTTTTCTTTAAAAAATAAAACTTCTTCCGCCTTTTCTCAGCAACCAATTGAAGAAGTGGATATATAGTGTATTGACGTTAACGTCAGTATTCGTTGACATCGTGTTGAAACTGACGTGCTTGGGTCTAACCTATTTGTTTTGTTTTCTAAACAAAAATTGTTTAATTTTTCAATTTTCTACCTATAGATCTCCGGGTTATATATTGTAAAAAAACAACTTAAATTTATCTCGGCGTAGTTTACGCAGTTTGTAATGCAAATTATTGAAAATTGAAGGCCTGTTTCGGGTGTTTCAAAGAATAAAATGATGGAATCTTCTGTAGCTCAAAGATTTTCTACGTTGTGCGGTGAATTGTGCGACGTCTTGTATCTTAAAGCATACGATAAGGGAAGGGCAAATGCTCTTATAGATGAGTTAATTGCCAAGCCTTATAAAGGAAAAGTGTTTGTACGAGAACCGGTAAGTATTTCACAAGGTGTTTTTAGACCATCTGCTAATGTGATAATCGAAATTCATAGTTCTTAAGTAATGTATTATTCCTAAGAGTAATTATAGCTGTGCATTTGTACACAAATAATATATACATACATAGCTTTGTGCAATTCATCCAGAGGGGAAGACATAATCAATATTATTCCACCCGCTACAATCCTAACACATTAAAATTCTATTGCCTCATCTAGGTACTTTCTGCTATTCATAAAAATTTTAAGCGTTGACTAACTAGTTGATTTATATTATTTAGGCCACTTTGGTCACACATTTTAGACCTTTACTAGCAGATCATTAGTGCTGTTCAAATTTTATGAATACTATGGTATGATACATGTCATACCATATATCTCGCAGTGGATTGTCAAGCAAATGCCCACCTAGAATGAACAAGTGTGCCACACATAGCCTAACCCCACATAATACACATATACATAACCACATAGCTGCTTATCATCAGACAAGATGGTGCTCAAATGCTCATTCTATGTTAGAAATCTCTGTGTCTGTTAAAATAAAAAGTTTGCCAAGCTTAAATACATATAAGTAATTGACTTTCAGGATGCTACAATGTTAATAACAAGTTTATGTTTAAACATCAAACCAAATGATGAGTTCCTTGCCACAAAAGCGTCTCACTTGATTATCAATGTTATGACAAAGCAGAACCTTCTCATCACAGTTGATAATATTGTGAAAGCTTTATACTGGCATTATGAGTGTCTCAAGAAATGCTCAGATGTAGTACTAGCTGATATACTACACAATACTAGTTGTCTTCTACAGTATTCCCCGGAGGCTGGATTCAAAGTGAGTATATTTATTATGATTAATACACATTATGTTGGGTTGCAGCAGGCCCACGCATATATAAAATGCATAGGCATGAGCAATTTGAGCAGGGTTTTGTGCAGTGACCTGTGAGAATGTTTGAGACAGAAATTAATGTTAAGCCATTCAAGCTGACTGGACAGACTTCACTGCTGACACTCCAGCCTACTAATTTTGTGACAGTAACAGTGATAATAATCTCAAATTGTGCCAGAGATGCTGTGCTTAGTTTCAAAGATATTGGATGTTTAATTTTCCTGTTGATGTCAGTATTTTCAAACATGCACAGTTCTTTGCATTTTATGCCAGAAAAATTTTTGCTTGAATGCTGCAACAAATTTATGTGACACTTGTTAATGTGCAAAAAGTTATCAAAATCTCTTCTGTTACCGATTGAGATACCAGTGAAAAGTGGGCTTTCTGCCTGGCTGGCTGGTCACGTTTTCGATTGACTATCTCAGATTTTGTAGTGTCATAAATTCTGAAATTAGGGTCTTTAGTTATCAAATTAAGTACCATATTGACCTACTTAAATGTGAACCATTTGCAAGAGATGTCCAATAAGACTGAGCCATATGTTTTGAATGGCAACTTGTCCTATGCTTACATCCCACATAGCTCTAGCATATTATTTTATAAAAGTTCTGCTGTGCATACTACCATACAAATGTACATATCAAAATACCATTAGGTGTAATTTTCAGCAACATATTTTTTGGATATACAACTTTTATTGGTTTTAATTTAACCTTTTGGTTACAATATTTCTTACATGGCCAGTTTAAAATTTATTTCTATGGAGAGAGAGAAGAAAAAAGAAAATATAAGCCCATATAAGCTCATGGCGAGTCCAATGTCATCCAATAGGGTTGTTCACACACTTGTGGTATGTGGGTTTCATTGCTGTTCTTCACTTGTGCCATATACTCACAACCTCCCAATTTCAGAACCAAGTAGAGAGTAGAGCATATGTGGTTATAGTAACCACTATACCACATATTCTCTACTACATTACAGACTTTTTTTTAGTCAGGACACAAACTTATAAGTACCTAAATTGTTTTATTTGTTTTGTTCCAGCTTAGTGACAGGTTCATTGGCAGAGAAGCTCTCCTGTTAAAGCTGATTGAAACAGGCACAAATAACTTAGTGCCAACTCAGACAACTTTACAGATAACTTTACTAAGTCTCAAATGTATTGGGTCACTAAGTTTGGCAATGGAGGATAAGAAATCTGATGGAAACATTTTTGTTGATAATAAAGAGAAAATCTCACAAGTAATATTAAACTTACTTATGAAAGGTTATAAAAAGGGGCATGATGAGATTCTGTACTATAAAGTGAGTATTGTGTATGCTGTATGACAGTTGTTACTTTTTAAGGGGGTTAAAAAAATAATGTTGACCATATGTTTGCGGTTAACTTCGTTGTTTTTGAACCAGTTTAGACGTTTATTTTTTTGTTTGAAAGAAAATATTTCAAAGGTCCCATGATAAGTCAGGGTTTAATGATGATAGACCCGATAAAGCGAGTGAAACTTTTAAAAAACGTAGGGTGGACGACTTGTACTCTGGTTGTAATCGGTTCTTTTTATTATTCACTATTAGAAGATTTACATTGGATGATGTTGACTTTTACCGGGGTCGGTCGGTTTTAAATCAGTTCTTTTTATTATTCACTATTAGAAGATTTACATTGGATGATGTTGACTTTTACCGGGGTTACAGCTGTCGGATCTCCGAAAGTCTACTGGGTCTACAGTCTTACTCAGCAAATGATAAAAAGAAAATACAAAAATGTTTATTTCCATTAACTTAAGTTACATATGTCTATTAGGTAAGAGACCTTGTAAGCATTATTGCCTGTATCAGAAGGACCCGCTCTTTCGCATATAAAGTTAATGAAGCTTGACTGACCCGACCGAGACTGAATGATTTTCAGTCTCGGCCGAGATCAATTCAATTCGTTTATTGCACTCATGTTACAGCAAAAGTTCTTAAATAATACGATATAATTGGAAAGACACGTACGTAAGTGTAAGTTGTTTCGCAAAGAATATGCCAACTTCAGAGCATTGATGGCAACGGTAAAGCTATCCGCCTATAGAAGCGTCGAACGATCTTTTAGTTCTTCGGAACATGACCCCGAAGTCAGCCTGTATTGTGAACCAAGGTTAACTCGACTATGGGATAAACCACCTCAAGGTGTTTAATACGGTTTAATGAATATTGTCGAGACAGTAGTCGTGATGCACACCTTTAAATTCCGTCCTTAGTACAGAAAACTCTGATTCTGAGGTAAGTATACAATTGTCATGATTAAACTTTTTCACGTAATGTTTACAGGTAGTAATGACAGCTCTAAGAGTGCTTTCACAAATATACTTCAACTGGTACCCGAGGGAAACTATATCTTTGCCTGATGTCATAGGCGTTTGCCGTTACTACTTGGGTGCAGGGCTGGTTGATATGGGACCGAAACCGGAAAGGATAATGCCTTCACAGCAGCCCATGGCACCAGTGAACATGATCAGAAATACTAACAGTGGAAAAGTAAGTGTAGTAACACAGTATAGCAAATAAGTTATGGTCGGCGTCATCTAAGAAGAAAATTCTGACACATTGATAAATCCATGATACATTTTTAGAATGGATGTGGCCGACAACCAAATGTATGGCGATGACATTTGTATTTCAGGGTTGGACGAAAAATGTTTTTTTTGTTCTTGAATCGAAGTGACAACAATGTCGATTATGCAGTTATATTATTATGTACAATAAATATAATAAGCTCTACAGCACGTATTATGAACGGCTAAAAATAAACTAATCTTGTCGAAACCTTGAATGTATTGTCTGTTGCTCATAAGAACATTTATGACGACTATAATAGGACATAGTGACCTAATCCACAAAAAGTTACTTCGGAGATATTGAGCTTTAAAGTCGGATGCGCTATTGACCCGCCATACATGTGGATTGAGTCAGGGTACATAAAAAATACGTTGTAGTGAACTTCTTGTGTAAATGTTTTTTTATATGATGGATATGTCTTAACTTAGCACCCTGGTATAGCTGAATTTCGGGCAAAGTGTGGATTGAGTCCTTTCTGTGTAACTACGTCCAATTGATGGTTCCAAAACATCACTCATAACCCCGCGACGATCCCAGTCGTTTCCATTTCATGGAACCGGGCAGTAGTGTTGGCCGAATAAGTTAGTCAATAAACTTTATGTCGTAATTTATTAACTCTTTTGATTTACCTTCTTGAATTTAATTAAGTAAGATTTATTCATACAAATAAGACCGTAGATATTGTTTGTACATCAAGCAAAATCGCGAAGAGTGGAGAAAGGGAAGAAAGGGGGATCCTAGTAAGCTCCTTAATTTAAAGTTTTGGCACCAAATTTCATTGTAATGCCATCCCAAGTAGCCAGAGAATTAGAAATCTAGAATATATTTCCATTTTTAACAGATTTGTGTATAGTGTAACTAATGATAACTATTTTTATCCCTAGTTAAATTCTATATGAGTATTGTTATTGGAACTTTTTTGAATGTGCAAACATCACTAGAGGTAAAACTTAGTTTTTTGTCTGACGAACGTAATTAAAACAGCAGAATATAGTTTTCCCTAACACAGTGCATTGTTTTTTGTTTAAATCAATAGGATCTATAGTTTATAACTTTGTACACGTTAATACGTTAATTTTCACAGAAACAAAAGCTTCGCCGTCAGCGAAACACTGCAATAAAGAGTCTCAAGAAAGAGATACCAGTATCCGATAGGAACCTCTCGCGCGATATCGAGAATTTGGAGCGAAGCAGCGCCTACAAGCCGATCAGCCAGAATTACCTCGAACCACAAGCGAGAGGGAAAACCAACGTGTGGACACTGACAAGCGACTCTGATCTCTCTGACGTCGAAAGTGGCAGGGACGCGAAGTTAGTTGCAATGAAGTCTAGAGTGAGACAGAGCGCTTCACATCTGTTGCTGGTCATTGTGAAGGTATTAAGTGTATTAAAATCTATTGGAATGTTATTGTAAATATTGTTACGCCCCGGGGTCGAGAAACAACGGCTAGAATGCCGTAGAGGTACGTCGAACATTCGAGAGGCCTAAGGAACATTCCAGTATCCCAGTCGGCGCATACAAACCACTACACAGTGCCTATATGCGTCACAATGTAGTAGAAGGATCTCGAAAGATCGAGAAAAGTGTGGTATATTTCGGAAGCCACAAGTACTTACCTCACCACAAGTAGGTATACACCTACTTACCTCCTGTTGGGTGTAGGTATAAACACGCGAGCCGTCGACGCGACTCACAAGTAGGCATAAATCTACTTACCTACTGCTGGAGTAGGTATAAACACGCGAGCGGGCCGACGCGACGGTTAGGTATTTAATTATTATTATTAGAAGTCGACTCGAGAATGTACCTGAACCTATTCGAATGTTCTGGATTGTGTACCGTTGGTATATAAAGAGCGACGATCGAGTCGGCGGGACAGTTTCAACTAAACAGCGATACAGTGAACTTCAAGAGAGAAAATTGAAGAGAGTTGACAAGTGATTGTGTGATTGTTAAAGTGTTTATTAGCGGTTTTAGTTTAACGATTGTAATTAGTTTGTGTAATTACAGTGCCGGAATAAAGTGTAATTCTTGATTTCGTAACAGTGTCATTTTTTCTATCGGTACCCACCCCCCACGTACGTAACATTTGGTGTCAGAAGTGGGATAGAAAATGCCGATCACTCCACGAGATCAAGAACCAGAGGGCGTCCAAACCCGGAGCCAACGTGCAGCGGAGGGCTCTACGGCAACCGTGGCTGGTCCATCTACTGTCACTGCACCAGCATCGTCACCAAGACCGAAGGCCGAGATTGACCTTAACACCATCCTGATTTTATTGAAGGAACAATCACGAGCCCTTAATGAAAGCCAAAGGGAAGCTCGGGAGGCCCGGGAGGCCCAGGAGAGACGGGCTAAAATACAGGAGGAGCAGTACATGAAGCTGTGTATCAGTCAGCGGGAAGCCGAGGAGAGACAAGCTAAGGCCCAGGAGGAACAGATTAAGAATCTGTGTATCAGCCAGCGGGAAGCCGAGGAGAGACTATCTAGGGGACAGGAGGAACAGTCGTGCATGCTCCGTGAAGTCCGGGAAGCCACAGCAGACTGGAAAAAAGAGATGGCGGAAGTCCAAGAGAAGCTGACAGACATGGACATAAAATTTGAGGGCCGTATCCAGAACGTTAATGAGAAGGTAGAGGACCACGATAACCGCCTACAGAAATTAGAGGTCAAAGTGGCTGCTGGTGCCTGCGGATCCGACGTCTCAGTTCCAGTAGGTGGGCGATTTAAAGTTCCCCCATTCGACGGCACTTCCTCGTGGACTGCATACAAACTACAGTATGAGTCTGTCTCTCAGGCCAATGGGTGGAATAAAGACCAGTCGAAGACAGCACTCACCTTGGCCTTGCGAGATGAAGCCCTCACAATACTAGAAGCATTGGGAAACGAGAGGACATACGATCGCCTGCTTGAGGCATTGGAGGCTCGATACGGTGATAAACATTTGGAGCACGTCTTCAGAGCCCAGTTGAAGGACCGGACCCAGGGACGTAACGAGTCTCTACAACAATGGGCCTTGGAAATTGAAAAGCTGGTGAGAAAGGCGTACCAGACAGCGTCGGCCTCTTTTGTGGACAGCATGCTCGTACAGGCGTTCATTGACGGTATTCGTGAGTTGGAGGTAAGAGCTGCTGTTCGATTGGGGCATCATGGAAGCCTAAAGGACGCAGTTGCACATGCCTTGGAAGTAGAAGCTGTTCGACAAGACTCGCGACCCTATAAAGTGAGAGAGGTGTCAGTCAGTGAGTCATCCTCTAAGAGCCGCGAATACAGTCCACGTTGCTACCGGTGTGGAGAAAGAGGGCACCTGCAGTCGAATTGCCCAAAAGAGAGCAACAGGCGGCGAAACCTGGATGCCACTGCAAAATCTACTGACACTAGTGCAGCAGAGCCGCAGCAGGGAAACGAGTAATAGCCAGGACTAAGGGACGAGTGCTGGCTGGTGGTCGAAATGGCCCAGTTGTGATCTCACAAGCAAACGACGGGAATAGTCTGGTCGTCAAAGGAGGAATTGGACGGATAGCTTGTCATCTTACCATCGACACCGGAGCTTCTCGGACAGTAATCAGTTCTCGGCTACTTAAACACCTGACGAGAGATCACCTAGTCCGACCTAATCATTTAAACCTCCAAACGGCTACCGGTCAGTACATTTCCGTCCATGGGGAGCAAGAGGTGGAGATGAAGATAGCCGAAAGGAGGTATTGGCACAAAGTCATCGTCGCCAACATCGTTGATGACTGCATTATTGGGTTAGATTTTATGCGTAGATATAACTGTAAAATTGATGTTAAAGGTGGCGTCCTTAAAATTGGGGCTGATGAAATGCCCATGGAAGGTGGCGTAAACGGGAATGTCTACTGTGCTCGAAGGACGGTTCTTCGGCCAAAGTCGCAAGCCTTAGTTCCAGTGAAATTGCCGTACTACACGGGACGAGGATCTCACCGCTGCGTATTAGTAGAAAAGCTTGATGATGACTGCCCTTGGATAACCGCTCGAACCATCGTTACAACATCATCTGCAGTATTTATTAGGGTCCTGAACCTGAGTGATACCAAATACGCATTGCAGAAAGGAACTTGTATAGGTACATGCGAAGAAATTTCTTGGTTAAGAACGTGTCAAGGTACGGACGTGAACAAGAGGCTGCCAAATGGAGATATGGACTTGGGAAGTCTATTGGACAGTTGCCAAGAAGATCTCAGCATGGAAGAACGCACTAAGGCGCGTAATCTTTTGCTGAAGTATAGTGACGTCTTTCCTCTACATGATGGTGACATTGGAAGGACTGGAGTAGTTCAGCACGAAATTAACACTGGTGAGATCATGCCTATTAGACAGCGTCCTCGGCGAGTTCCAGTAGCTCGGGAAAAGGAAGTGGAAAGCATGATTGAGGAAATGCAGGGAAGCAAGGTGATCGAACCTTCGACCAGCCCTTGGGGTTCACCGGTCGTTTTAGTGAAGAAGAAGGACGGCACTTTGAGATTTTGCGTAGACTACCGTCGACTTAATGATGTGGCCAAGAAGGACAGTTACCCCTTGCCACGAATCGACGACACTTTGGATACTTTGAATGGGTTGAAGTGGTTCTCCACGTTGGATTTGAAAAGTGGCTACTGGCAAGTAGAAATCAAGGAAGGAGACAAAGAGAAGACTGCCTTCTCAACCGGCAAGGGACTATGGCAGTTCAACGTCATGCCCTTTGGATTGTGTAATGCTCCAGCTACATTTGAGAGATTAATGGAACAACTACTAGCGGGACTACTTGGAGATACATGCCTCGTATATTTGGATGACATCATCATCATTGGCAGAGACTTCAACGATCACCTTGTCAAGCTAGAGCAAGTTTTCTCCAAATTACGAGACGCAAGACTTAAGCTTAGTCCCAAGAAGTGTTCGCTGTTTAAGCGTAAGGTGAACTATTTGGGCCATGTTATATCAGCAAATGGAAGACAGACAGATCCTGAGAAGATTAGTGCCGTAAAGGATTGGCCGATGCCGAAGGATAAGACTGCAGTAAGAGCTTTTCTGGGTCTTTGCTCGTACTACCGAAGGTTCGTTAAGAACTTCTCTGACATAGCCAAGCCACTACACCAGCTGACTGAAGAAAAGCGAACATTTGTCTGGACGGATCAGTGTGCTCTGGCATTCAACCATCTTAAAGAAAGGCTTTGTGAAACGCCTATTCTAGGATACCCGGCTCCTGACATGGATTTTATTGTTGACACCGATGCAAGTAATACGGGTATTGGAGGTGTCCTGTCACAGAAGAAGGGAGATCAAGAAGTTGTGATCGCCTACTTTAGCAAATCTCTATCGAAACCAGAAAAAAATTACTGCGTCACCCGGAGAGAACTGCTCGCTGTAGTAAAAACCTTACAGCATTTCAGCAAATATTTACTTGGCCGTAAGTTTCGAATCAGGACCGACCATGCAGCACTGAAGTGGTTACTGGAGTTTAAAAATCCTGAAGGTCAAGTAGCTCGCTGGATTGAGCAACTCCAAGAGTATGACTTCCACATCGAACATCGCAGCGGAAAGTCACATGGAAATGCAGATGCCCTGTCCCGAAGACCCTGTCCGGACGATTGCAAGCATTGCGTTAGACAGGAGGATAAAGACTGCATCAGGATGTTGCGGACGGATTCAGTCAGCGATGAATGGAGTGACGACGCCATGAAACAAGCTCAGCAGGAAGACCCAGACTTTAAACCCATTTTCGATTGGGTCAAATCTGGAGTACCTAAACCAAAATGGTGTGACGTCGCCCCATTGAGTACGACAACAAAACGTTACTGGGCTCAGTGGAACAGTTTAATGATTCACAACGGTGTATTGTGCAGGAAATGGGAATCGACAAATGGAAAGGATGCCCATCTCCAAGTGATTATCCCTAAGAAAAGGGTAAAAGATGTGCTTCGATCCTTTCATGACGATGTTTCCGGTGGACATCTTGGTGTGAAGCGGACATTAATGAAAATTCGGCAACGAGTCTACTGGATTCATTGTCGCGAAGATGTCGAGGACTGGTGTAGGAAATGTGTCAATTGTTCATCAGTCAAAGGGCCACATATTCGCAGTAGGGGTGCGCTAAAGGTGTACAATGTTGGGGCACCTTGGGAAAGGATAGCGTGGGACGTCGCGGGACCATTTCCAACATCTGATGCCGGAAATAAGTACATCCTGGTGATCATGGATTATTTTACCAAATGGCCCAAAGTGTTTGCCATTCCTAACCAGGAAGCTACGACAGTTGCGGAAAAATTGG
Organism: Conopomorpha cramerella; assembly: GCA_012932125.1. Lineage (NCBI taxonomy): Eukaryota > Metazoa > Arthropoda > Insecta > Lepidoptera > Gracillariidae > Conopomorpha > Conopomorpha cramerella. The sequence goes on along the minus strand of SJJU01009804.1, from coordinate 3,732 downwards.
TGATGGAGGTATTTTGTCGTTTTGGTGTCCCTCTCGAAATACACAGCGACCAAGGCAGAAACTTTGAATCCCAAGTGTTTCAAGAGACATGCAGAATCATGGGGATCCATAAGACGAGAACAACACCATATCACCCGCAATCTGATGGAATGGTCGAAAGGTTCAACCAAACACTGGAACGACATTTGGCCAATGTGGTTGATAGTCATCAAAAGGATTGGGATAGGCACATACCTCTTTTTCTGCTGTCGTACAGGCCGGCAACACATGAGAGCACAAACATGACTCCTGCATGTGCGAACTTTGGAAGAGAACTGCGGTTACCGGCAGATTTACTAACCGGAAGGCCCCCAGACACGCCTATGTCCATAACGGAGTACGCGACTGACTTACGGAATCGATTGGAAGATGTTCACGGTCTAGTTCGAGATAATGGACTTCAAGCTAGTAACAAGATGAAAACACGTTATGACCGTAAGTCTAATCAATCCGGATTCGAGGAAGGTTCGCAGGTGTGGTTGCCCAACCCTTTGCGTAAAAAGGGAAAGTCTCCTAAATTGTCACCAAACTGGGAGGGCCCATATAAGGTGGTGACCAAGATCAACGATGTGACATACCGCATACAGAGAAATCACCGCAGCCCATGCAAGGTTGTGCACATCGACCGGCTGGCCCGATACTATGGAGATAATCATGCTCGAGACGAGCACGTTTTAGAAGGGGGTAGTGTTACGCCCCGGGGTCGGCAAACAAACGGCTAGAATGCCGTAGAGGTACGTCGAACATTCGAGAGGCCTAAGGAACATTCCAGTATCCAAGTCGGCGCATACAAACCACTACACAGTGCCTCTATGCGTCACAATGTAGTAGAAGGATCTCGAAAGATCGAGAATAGTGTGGTATATTTCGGAAGCCACAAGTACTTACCTTACCTCGCCACAAGTAGGTATACACCTACTTACCTACTGTTGGGTGTAGGTATAAACACGCGAGCCGTCGACGCGACTCACAAGTAGGTCTAAATCTACTTACCTACTGTTGGAGTAGGTATAAACACGCGAGCGGGCCGACGCGACGGTTAGGTATTTAATTATTATTAGAAGTCGACTCGAGAATGTACCTGAACCTACTCGAATGTTCTGGATTGTGTACCGTTGGTGTATAAAGAGCGACGATCGAGTCGGCGGGACAGTTTCAACTAAACAGTGATACAGTGAACTTCAAGAGAGAAAATTAAGGAGAGTTAACAAGTGATTGTGTGATTGTAAAAGTGTTTATTAGCGGTGTTAGTTTAACGATTGTAATTAGTTTGTGTAATTATAGTGCCTGAATAAAGTGTAATTCTTGATTTTCGTAACAGTGTCATTTTTCTATCGGTACCCACCCCCCACGTACGTAACAATATGTTGCATAGTTTAAACTTTAATTATATCGTTCTAGGAAGCGCTTCAAGAAAAACGCGAAACAAAATAAATAATTATGAACTGTACTTACACTTCACACCTGTCTCTCAGAGGGGTAGGCAGAGACTACATATCTCCATTTGTCACGTTCCTGACACACCCCTTCCGCTTCATCTACATTCATACATCTTTTCATGCATGACCTCCGGTTTCGAGTACTTTTCACGCTGTCTTCCGCCAGGACATCACCTTTATGGTCGATCGACTTTGGCTATTATATCACGCTTAGTGCGAATTCGTTTGTTTCGACTAACCTGAGGGCGTTATGTGTCATCGTGGCTTTCTTGGAGAGCTGTGCTAAGTGTGCTGCCGTGGCTCTGAAATATGCTCGCATTTTAAGATTCTTGCTTATTATGCACATTATTTAGATATTAGTGGCGAAGGTAGGGGGTAAGCCGGTAGTACAAGACAAGCCTATGCCAGGCACATTAACAAATATTTTCAAGGAATTTTTAGTAGCATAGGGACTTATTATAGGTCAAATAAGTAAGACAAATAAAAAAATCTAAATAAGCATTGGTTAAGTGCCTATTTTTCACTACCGGCTTATCTCCTAGCTTCGCCACTACTAGGTATACAGTCCAGAATGATGACGATCGGAAATCACGTGACATCGCCATTTGTCCATTTAATGTACCAACAAGGGACTGGGGGCATAGTCTGCTACACTCTGGCAGTTGGATTACTCTGGCATTGTAGCGGCAAACGACATTTATTGCTGATTTCGTTACTTTCATATCACTGTCGTTTCCCGATACGATGTCAGAGCGATGCAACTACGAGAGTGTAGTAAGTAGACTTAGCCGATATTAAATGTTTAAAACTGTTTAACCAAAGATAAGCATTCATTTAATATCATGTCAGTGCGCGTTTCCTTAAAAAATGATTAGACTTAGCCGCCTAGTATTGGTGAACGAAAAGCGTGTGCTTCGGATTTTTTAAATTTATTAATTTCAAATAGACGTCCCAGTTGGCGACTCTTGAACTCTATCCTGTATTTTTCGTTACAGATCACAGAGAAAAAGGATATGTACGGCTATTGGTGGGCCCTCTTGCCGGATGCTCCCGATACAAACGCCTGGACGCAAGTTGAGGCCGCTAAGAAGACCTTAGCATATTTCGCGGTCACTGATCCTATATCTAATAGTCGAGCTAGCGTGTTGAGTGTCATTTTAGCGCTGCTCAGCAGTTCGAAGCAATATCTCTTCCAAGCGGAGTCTAGGTAAATACATATGTACTTTTTTATATTTCTGCCTACCTGAATTTGCTTCTGTCCGACGTGTCTTGGCAAAAATCGATACTGGAAAGCATGTATGAATGTGGGCGAAGTGAGATTTTTAGTCTCTGTTTGACAATTAATGGTGCCAATACTTTTTTAATTTTTTTAAGGAAACGCGCACTGGTATGTTCTTGTAAGTTTAAAACGGGTATTACAGCGCGAAAATTAACCAAAGATAAGCATTCAGTTTTACCTTCGTTGTTTGTCCGACGTTTCGACAGTTACATGTGTCTAAAACGTCGGGCAAACAACGAAGGTAAGCTGAATGTTTATCTTTGGTTAATTTTCGCGCTATAATACCCGTTTTAAACTTATAATAACAATACTTTTTATGTTGTTGCAGTAAAAAGGAGACGGTTTCGTTCACGCCATTCTCCGTGTCTCTCGGCTACATCATCTGTTGCATGCACAAAGTGTTAGTGAGCATATTGGACAATGAGCGCATCCAGTCTGTGGTGGTCGTAGCCCTGAAGTGTACGGCGGCGCTCGTGCAGGCAACGCCCTACCATAGAATGAAGGAAGGGCTCATTGCCGATGTCGTGAGATCGTCGAGGAAGTATTTGCTTCATAGAGGTTTGTGTTTATTTTATTACATCTTTAAGTAGGTACATAAAACATATTACATAAAACATTAACTGTGCGTCTGTCTCGCTAAAACGGATGGGTCTTACCACTGATAATAAATATTAATGGTTATAGTGATACTCCAATTTTGACTATTACCATTATCGTTTAAAATCACTAAACCCGCCATACGCTATTTTAATAATTCTTGACACAATAAGGCGTCAATAGTTATAGTGAGACTGATTTGAAATAACTCAATATTGTTCACCGGGTATATAGGCCCGAATATAATGAAAGACAAGCTCCTACCTTTGTTTGTCAGTCCACTAGGGACCACGACGCATGCAACTGCGTCGAAACGTCGAGTAAAATAACAAAGGTAAGCTCGAGCTTGTCTTTGGTTATATTCGCGCCTATACAACC